>ONZH01027376.1:0-17861 GCA_900303285.1 Rhinella marina | reverse complement strand
TTAGTTTGCAAGAGAACGCACAGTACAGTTGCCAATTATAAGGCCTATATATATATTTATTAGTTCAAGGTACAATTATAACAGCTGTGTACTAACTGTTAACAACAGGTATTTAAATTAGTTTGCAAGAGAACGCACAGTACAGTTGCCAATTATAAGGCCTATATATTTTATAGTTCAGGTACACAGCCGTGTACTAACTGTTCAGACGGTGGGTATTAACACCAGGTATTTAAATTAGTTTGCAAGAGAACGCACAGTACAGTTGCCAATTATAAGGCCTATATATTTTATAGTTCAAGATACACAGCCGTGTACTAACTGTTCAGACGGTGGGTATTAACACCAGGTATTTAAATTAGTTTGCAAGAGAACGCACAGTACAGTTGCCAATTATAAGGCCTATATATTTTATAGTTCAAGGTACACAGCCGTGTACTAACTGTTCAGACGGTGGGTATTAACACCAGGTATTTAAATTAGTTTGCAAGAGAACGCACAGTTACAGTTGCCAATTATAAGGCCTATATATTTTATTAGTTCAAGGTACACAGCAGTAGTGCCAAATATAGTTTGGTATGTAGCAGAGCACCTAATACACCACTAATGCCTCTCTCTGTCCCTACTCCAGCAGCTATCCCTTAATACAGCAGCCGTTCTCTGTAAAGTCTATATTGTAGTAAAGCTATCACTGTACTGCACTATAGTAGCCCTGATAAGGGCTTTTAATCACGCTCCTGCCTGTCCAACAGCTAAAACCTGTCTCTCCCTTCTCCAGCCTCTGTCCCTGACTAAGTTCACGCAGCATATCCGTACGAGCAGGAAGAGCTGAGTTTTTAATATTCGAGGTCACATGGTTTTTCCAGCCAATCCATGTAGACGCCGTTTTCGCGCTGCCAGCGTGCTCAGCGTGCCTGTCATACCCCCCCTGCATGGTGATTGGTGGAAAAAGAGCGCCAGGGAAGGTGGGAGGGGAAACGAATTCTAAGTGCGCCATCGCCGTTATACTCGAAAGAAATCGAGTACGCCGAATAGCGTAGTATTCGATCGAATACCAGCTCGATCGAACACTACTCGCTCATCTCTACTAACAATGTTCATCGCCATGTGACAGTACAAGGCAAGGATGACTTTGTTTATAGAAACAGTGGCAGTTAGCTACAGTGCCTTGCGAAAGTATTCGGCCCCCCTGGAACTTTTCAACCTTTTGCCACATTTCAGGATTCAAACAAAAAGATATACCATTTTACATTTTTGGTGAAGAATCAACAAGAAGTGGGTCACAATTATGAAGTGGAACAAAATTTATTGGAACAGTTAAACTTTTTTTTTGTAATAATAAAACTGAAAAGTTGAGCGTGCAAAATTATTCGGCCCATTTACTTTCAGTTCAAAAAACTCACTCCAGAGTTCATTGAGGATCTCGAAATGATCCAATGTTGTCCTAAATGACTGAAGAAGATAAATAGAATCCACCTAAGTGTGGATTCTATTTCAAGTCTCCGTATAAATGCACCTGCTCTGTGATAGTCTCAGGGTTCTGTTTAAAGCACAGAGAGCATCATGAAGACCAAGGAACACACCAGGCAGGTCCGTGATACTGTTGTGGAGAAGTTTAAAGCCAGATTTGGATACTAAAAGATTTCCCAAGCTTTAAACATCCCAAGGAGCACTGTGCAAGCGATCATATTGAAATGGAAGGAGTATCAGACCACTGCAAATCTACCAAGACCCGGCCGTCCCTCTGAACTTTTATCTCAAACAAGGAGAAGACTGATCAGAGATGTAGCCAAGAGGCCCATGATCACTCTGGATGAACTGCAGAGATCTAAAGCTGAGGTGGGAGAGTCTGTCCATAGGACAACAATCAGTCCAACACTTCACAAATCTGGCCTTTATGGAAGAGTGGCAAGAAGAAAGCCATTTCTCAAAGATATCCCTAAAAAGTCTTGTTTACAGTTTGCCACAAGCCACCTGGGAGACACACCAAACATGTGGAAGAAGGTGCTCTGGTCAGATAACAAAATCGAACTTTTTGGAAACAATGCAAAACGATATGTTTGGCGTAAAAAGCAACACAGCTCATCACCCTGAACACACCATCCCCACTGTCAAACATGGTGGTGGCAGCATCATGGTTTGGGCCTGCTTTTCATCAGCAGTGTGAAAGTAATGGTCAATGTATAATCTCATCTAATGGTATAAACTAAATATGACATTTATCATGAATTCCACGGAGACTAAGCAACAAACAATGGTCAACTAAAAGGATACTGTATTGAAACTCAAGGGTGACAGGAAGGAGTGTGGTTTGGAGTAAACCTAAGGCCACGAGAGAACTGCAGATGTGGCAATTAATGTTGTTATTTTGCAAGAAATGTTCTATAATTCTGGGAAATGCTAAATGTGATCTTTTTTGGTACTTTCCTAGGTCAGAAACATACATCAATCCTGTGGCCAATATTTTGACAGATAAACTTTTACCTAGATATGATTACACTAAGTTTATCAGCATAAACGTCATGTGAAATTATTTATAACCTTTTGCTTAATTTTAATGAATATAATGTCATTTAATCCGCCTATCTAATCCTATATTCATGTGGTATAAATAAAGGTAGTCTTGGGGACCTACCCCCAGACTTTCTTGGGTAGAGCTGTTGTCTCTAAGTTTTTCTCTGGCCGTAACAATTGACTGAAATCTGCCTGAATCCTGAACTAAAGAATATATATAAATTGGGTATACGCTTAAAACATAACCTTTACTTTTAAAAGTTCAAAAATGATATTGCCCACAAAATCAACATAATAATGTGAAAAGTGCACGAACTATACACCAGTGCAGGTATAAAATATGCAGTCTTACCACTCTTGTAGTCGCGTGGTTCAAGTAAACCCTATTTCTAGGGGTACTGGGTCTCTTCCCCTGTAACAACCCTCAAAAGTGCACTATTCTGTCTAGTGAAGACAGGGAAGGGTAGGGGGAGGTAGTACCTCCTATGAAGGGTCCTGACTATCTGAGGCTTTCCCTTGTTACCCCTAACAGTTTTGACTGCCTAGTAATTCGTCAGGGAAGGACAAACAAGGGAAGCCCTAGTCAATCAAATACCCCTTGTTAGAAACAACAAACAATGTCCCGACGCGTTTCCCTGGTGGGGTACACCAGATCATCAGGGGACTGATATCCAAATGACACCACAATGGTTCATAATGTGTGTCAAGGGGAGGAGGGTTAATGCTCATTAAGTTTATCCAGCAACCACCCTCCGTTCCTCTCCATGGGGCGTATGGCGTCCACATGGTTATGGCGCCAACCCCATTTAAATACCCTTGTATGGGGAGGAGCAACAGGCCCACATAGAATAATTTCAAACAGGGCGTGTAAATAATACAGTATCCCTACCTTCAGCATGATAATCGGATCACTGTTACGCTATCATATCATCCGCAGAGCTGTAATTTAATACTTTACGCTCCCCGGATGTTCCAATATGCGCCGCTACATCGCAAGAGCGGTGCGCATGCGCAGCAGTACTCTCAGCCGAAGGAGAGGGGGCCGTATCGAGGAAAGCCGAGGGAGTGACATATAGGTTGCAGTCACGCCCCGATCCCATATCAGCACCCGAATATCTATCAGCGCTGTATACTGGGCAAATCTGCCCTCACTTAGGATGAGTATTTATGCAAGTAAAACTCAATGTTTGGTTTCAAAAAGCCTCTCAGAATTTATTTAAATACACTATGCCAAAGGGAAAATTATTCCTCCGTGGCAAGGATCTTTTCAATTCCAGTTTCATTGCTGGCGCACCATCCCCATATACCAATTCATAATATATGAGGAGGTGCACCATCCAGGTCAAAGAAGGAGCTAAAGTACTTTAATTATTGTTTGTACGCTTAGGTGCATAAAATGCCCCACATATACATGAAAAGCCGGTAAAGGTCAAACCATGTGGAGCTGGATATATGAGAAGACTGATGTAAAAATATCTCAATTATATACCTGCCCAGCGTCCCCTCTACTGCTCAAACAAGTATACATTAATATCAATTAAATATAACAGCCAAAGGATAGCTGTTCATTTAACCCTTGTGGGAGGACAGTTTTGAGTTCATATATCCACCAACACTCTCGTTGTAGGCTCTTCCTATCCCAATTCCCTCTTCTCGTGGACTGTGGTATCACCTCGATGCCTGTAAAACTAAGTACCGAGGTGTCACCACCATGAGTTTTCACCACATGTTGTGCCACTGGGGTATCTTTACAATGTCGCACATCCCCTAGGTGCTCTCCTACTCTCCTCCGCAACTCCTGAGTAGTTTTTCGTATATGTTCCATGCCACATTGGCATGTGATTTTATATATGACACCTTTTGTACGGCAATTCACGAAGCTCTTAATCTGATAGGACTTACTGGTGTTATTGCCAATAAAAGAGCGTGTTCTTTTAATGTAGGGGCACGCCACACAGTTAGGGTTAACAAGGGAAAGCCTCAGATAGTCAGGACCCTTCATAGGAGGTACTACCTCCCCCTACCCTTCCCTGTCTTCACTAGACAGAATAGTGCACTTTTGAGGGTTGTTACAGGGGAAGAGACCCAATACCCCTAGAAATAGGGTTTACTTGAACCACGCCACTACAAGAGTGGTAAGACTGCATATTTTATACCTGCACTGGTGTATAGTTTGTGCACTTTTCACATTATTATGTTGATTTTGTGGGCAATATCATTTTTTAACTTTTAAAAGTAAAGGTTATGTTTTAAGCGTATACCCAATTTATATATATATTCTTTGACTTAATGCATGGGTTCCTAAGTGCCAGGTCCAGGTGCTACATTAATCTACCACGTGGACAATTTTCTTGTATTTTTGATCTATGAGTATGGCAGGTTTCCTCTCAACTGGCCTAGATAAAGACAAATGGCTAACTGAGGCCAATGAGGTCTTCTCAGAAAAAGCATTCACTTTGAAGCGTTATACACCATCTTTTAAGATAGCATTTAAGGATCTGACTAGGGTCTATAAGGAACAAATAGCATCATGGTGGGAGGTATAATCCTTGGAGAATTATTTGAAGCAGAAAATTGTGCCAAGGGGACTCCGTATCTCTCTGGTTCCAGCAGGTAGATGCAGGAGTGCTACCCTGATGAGTAAATGGGAAGAGGAGACAACTAGGAGCTCCTTGAAACTCATGCATTTGCTGCTGGAAGAGGAGAGAAACAATCTGAGCAAACTTGATACTAAACTTAAGGAACATATAGCCATTACGCAACAGTTCTTGCAGGAACCAGAATTTGTGAGCAGAGAGACCTCATTAAAAAATACACTGGAAAAATTCCAATATCACCTCAAAGAAAGAAAACATAGACAGTTCAACTGGGATCTGTCGGATTTTAAAGAAAATCGTGTCTACTCAATGATTCACAATTCTGGTGTCCGTAAGAATGTGGGTTCGGACCTAACCTCTAGTGATACAGAGACCTCTGAAGGTGAGAAAGAAGGGTCTCTACAAAAACAAAATAGAGGAAGAGGTAAACAAAGAGTGAGGAGTAGAGGTGGTCAGAACAGGACCAATCAGCGTTTTTTGGAGCAGGAGGCCCCGTACAAGCTGCGTGCTCGCAGTCAAGCACGCCAAGGGAAGGGGGCCGTGTAGCACCCTACAGTACAACACGGCATACTGATGGGTGGCATTGTAAAACTGACACTTCTCAAAATCAAATACTGAACCTCTCAAAGAAAACCCTTATGAGCAATGAGGTTTCATTAATAAATAAGGGTTTATCTTATGTGCCGACCACAATGTTTAATTTGTTCAACTGGGTTAAAGACCTCCATCTATTTGCCAGTAAATTGCGATGGCATAAACACTTTTGCCTCGTCAATAAAAGGGAAAGTAGGGAACTGGGCGTACCACAGGAAATCCTGCAAGATGTGAGATTGCTTTATTCCTTGGCTGATGCTTCCCCCTCACTAGGTAAGGGACCATTCACTACATTGAAAATAAAAAGTACTATGATGCCCCCAGTTGGGGATCCATCATGTATAGATGTTTTTTTGAATCAAGTGTGTAGTGAATTGGAAAGTATTGTGAGAGGTACCCATTCCTTCAACTGTAACAGGAAATGAACACCAAGCTCTTTTGCAATTACAAAAAGATAAGAGCATCATCCTTAAGCCATCGGATAAAGGGGGAAATCTAGTTATTCTGGACGTACCCCAATATAAAAAGATGTGCTGGGATCTATTGAAGGATAGGAGTACCTATGAAAAACTAAAGCATGATCCTACATCTGGTTATCAAGGAGAACTATCTGTAATCCTAAAGGAGGCACTTGATAATAGGATGATTTCCAAGGATGAGTTTGACTTTCTACTATGTAAATACCCCATGGTGGCCACTTTCTATGGCCTTCCCAAGGTCCACAAGGGGGTGTCACCACTAAAGGGGCACACGATTGTATCTGGGGTAAACAGTTTGACACAGAATATTGGTATTTATGTTGATACTATACTGGCTCCCTTTGTAAAAGCCTTACCCTCATATATCAGGGATACCGGCGACCTGCTGCGCCATTTGGAAGGAATAACCCTTGAAGAGGATATGTGGTTGGCCTCCATTGACATAGAGGCACTTTACTCCTCAATACCACACCAGTGTGGGCTCATGGCAGTGGCAGATTTTTTAGAAACGCGAGGTTGCCAGTTTGCACAGTATAATGATTTAGTGGTCAAATTGCTGGAATTTGTACTGACCAAAAATTACTTTTTGTTTGACGGGGTCTTTTTCCACCAACTCAGGGGCACTGCGATGGGGAGTTCTTGTGCCCCATCGTATGCAAATTTGCTCCTGGGCTGGTGGGAAAGGACCCATGTCTTCTGTGATCATGCCCCACCGCACATCGGATGTGTTGTGGTGTGGCATCGATTCATAGATGACATTTTTGTTATATGGAAGGGGGAAAGTAACCAATTTAAAGAGTTGGTTCAATCACTCAATGTGAATGATCTAAACCTGAGCTTTACACATGAGATAGAAAAGATGTCCCTCCCATTTCTTGACATCCTTATTAGTAAGGGTAAAAGTGGCGAAATTACAACTAATATATATGGGAAACCAACCTCCACCAACTCCCTCCTGAGGTGGGATAGCTGTCACCCGCGACCCCTGAAACAGGGTATCCCGATAGGACAGTACCTCAGGATAAAAAGAAATTGTTCCTCCCGCGTAGAGTTTAAAGAACAAGCAAGGGCCCTTCGACGGCGATTTTTAGATAGAGGGTACCCAGATTGGACACTAAGAAAGGCGTTCCAACGGGCCATGAATGCAGGCCGTAATGAGCTACTTTTCCCTAAGTATAACCCTGAGACAAATAAAATCATTTGTCTCATCGCTACGTATGATGAGTCGGCAAAAAAGGTTTATCAAATCCTCAGTGAACATTGGAGTACTCTGCAACTCGATCTAGACATCAAAGAGGTGATTGCGAGTACTCCACAAATTACCTACCACAAAGGGCGTAGTCTTAAGGATGCATTGGTTCACAGCCACTAAGTGGAAGTAGTAGAAAATCCGAGTTGGTGGCCTGAAAAAACAACAGGGTGCTACCAATGTAGTGGCTGTGTGGCGTGCCCCTACATTAAAAGAACATGCTCTTTTATTGGCAATTACACCAGTAAGTCCTATCAGATTAAGAGCTTCGTGAATTGCCGTACAAAAGGCGTCATATATAAAATCACATGCCAATGTGGCATGGAATATATAGGAAAAACTACTCGGGAAATGCGGAGGAGAGTAGGAGAGCACCTAGGGGATGTGCGACATTGTAAAGATACCCCAGTGGCACAACATGTGGTGAACACGCATGGTGGTGACACCTCGGTACTTAGTTTTACAGGCATCGAGGTGATACCACAGTCCACGAGAAGAGGGAATTGGGATAGGAAGAGCCTACAATGAGAGTGTTGGTGGATATATGAACTCAAAACTGTCCACCCACAAGGGTTAAATGAACAGCTATCCTTTGGCTGTTATATTTAATTGATATTAATGTATACTTGTTTGAGAAGTAGAGGGGACGCTGGGCAGGTATATAATTGAGATATTTTTACATCAGTCTTCTCATATATCCAGCTCCACATGGTTTGACCTTTACCGGCTTTTCATGTATATGTGGGGCATTTTATGCACCTAAGCGTACAAACAATAATTAAAGTACTTTAGCTCCTTCTTTGACCTGGATGGCGCACCTCCTCATATATTATGAATTGGTATATGGGGATGGTGCGCCAGCAATGAAACTGGAATTGAAAAGATCCTTGCCACGGAGGAATAATTTTCCCTTTGGCAATAGTGTATTTAAATAAATTCTGAGAGGCTTTTTGAAACCAAACATTGAGTTTTACTTGCATAAATACTCATCCTAAGTGAGGGCAGATTTGCCCAGTATACAGCGCTGATAGATATTCGGGTGCTGATATGGGATCGGGGCGTGACTGCAACCTATATGTCACTCCCTCGGTTTTCCTCGATACGGCCCCCTCTCCTTCGGCTGAGAGTACTGCTGCGCATGCGCACCGCTCTTGCGATGTAGCGGCGCATATTGGAACATCCGGGGAGCGTAAAGTATTAAATTACAGCTCTGCGGATGATATGATAGCGTAACAGTGATCCGATTATCATGCTGAAGGTAGGGATACTGTATTATTTACACGCCCTGTTTGAAATTATTCTATGTGGGCCTGTTGCTCCTCCCCATACAAGGGTATTTAAATGGGGTTGGCGCCATAACCCATGTGGACGCCATACGCCCCATGGAGAGGAACGGAGGGTGGTTGCTGGATAAACTTAATGAGCATTAACCCTCCTCCCCTTGACACACATTATGAACCATTGTGGTGTCATTTGGATATCAGTCCCCTGATGATCTGGTGTACCCCACCAGGGAAACGCGTCGGGACATTGTTTGTTGTTTCTAACAAGGGGTATTTGTTTGACTAGGGCTTCCCTTGTTTGTCCTTCCCTGACGAATTACTAGGCAGTCAAAACTGTTAGGGGTAACAAGGGAAAGCCTCAGATAGTCAGGACCCTTCATAGGAGGTACTACCTCCCCCTACCCTTCCCTGTCTTCACTAGACAGAATAGTGCACTTTTGAGGGTTGTTACAGGGGAAGAGACCCAGTACCCCTAGAAATAGGGTTTACTTGAACCACGCGACTACAAGAGTGGTAAGACTGCATATTTTATACCTGCACTGGTGTATAGTTCGTGCACTTTTCACATTATTATGTTGATTTTGTGGGCAATATCATTTTTTAACTTTTAAAAGTAAAGGTTATGTTTTAATCGTATACCCAATTTATATATATATTCTTTGACTTAATGCATGGGTTCCTAAGGCGCCAGGTCCAGGTGCTACATTAATCTACCACGTGGACAATTTTCTTGAATCCTGAACTACTCTGACAATTTGGAGGCCCCAGCGAGATACTCCAACCCGGAGGTTTCCAGGATTGGACCAGGAGGAAGTAACCCCCAGGTTGAGGAACGCCAATCCTAGGTAAGTGAGCCATTGTCTCACTGCTTTCCTAAAGCTGAGGGGTGCTTTCGGAATCAGTCCTGTTAACAGGGTTCGGGTATCGGATTTCAGGTAGATTGCAGCCATTACTTAATAAATTGATAACCTGTTTATTTCGAAATGTTTGTTGTATGGACTGATGTGCAATGTTTCTTTAGGGTTGTTGTGTAATACTAATCAGCACTACCTTTAGAAGGCGTATGATTGATGATCTGATTGTTGTCTTGTCATTTTGTGCCCTGTGAACTGGCCACAGTAACCCGGATCAGGAGACTGCGTGAAGTGGCAAGAACCCTTAACGGGGTATTGTCCAAGTGAGTCGGGATAGGGCCCCTGCAGTTCTTGGTGTACAACCCAAAAGGGGGCATCAAGTCAGGGGTCAGTCTATTGATCACCACATCTAATTGCTACTAACCCTGAACATTAGTTTGAGTTTAGTAAGCCAATACTTTACGGTTGATTGTTATATTCTAAGCTCACCTAATGTATGAGGAATATATAGGAGTCACAATTGGGATCTGCACATATATATTTGTTTGTGTTTATTTGTGGTATAAAATTTGTACACGAGCACAAGAGACTTCACACCTGAGCATCCAGCTTATTTCCTATAAAGAGATTACAAGTGCCCCGCCTGACCAGCTGGAAGTACTGTAACCTCTTGAAATATCACATAGCAGGAGACCCAGGAGGTCAGGGATCGCTACCCTGAACAGGTTGCTATGGGAACTGCCTCTACCAAACCAAGACGGGACAAGGAGGTTGAACCAAGGACTACCATGATAGGTTTGGTAAAGGCAGAGCATGGAAAATGGTCAATTAAGGGTGCGGCTGCTATCCTTAAGAGTGCAGGGATGCCCAAAGCTGGATGTTTGGATGCTGAGAGGTGGAAAAAGTTTATGATAAAAGAAAAAGAGTGGATTGGGAAACATGGGTATGAAACCCAGGTAAAGGCGTGGCTGGTGACCTCAATGAGGCATGATCCCCTTTATAATACAGAGAATGATGAGGAAGAATATGGTATATGGGTGCCAGTGAGACAGCTACCCGAGAACCTAAGATCTAGTTCAGTGGCTGCAGAAGCTCAGGCACCAGCCCAGATAACTACCTCATCTCTCCCTGTAACTACCTCATCTCTCCATGTAACTACAGTACCTCATCTCTTCCTGTAACTACCTCATCACAAGTAACTACCTCATCACCCGAAAATACACCCACGCCAGTATCCCAATTATCCCCTATTACCCCAACTATGCAAAGTAGTCTTTACCCTGGGCTACCGGAGTTAGATTTTTCTTTGACTCTACCAAGTTCTAGCACAGAGTATGGGGATATGACAGGACTGGAGAGAGCATATAGCAAACCACCCGCCTATTCGTGTGTAACAAGTTGGAGTTCACCCCCCCAGGATCTCCATCCAGTCCCTCTGCTGAAGAGGGGGAAATTGGTTGGAGGTGCACTGAGGATAAGTCTGACTCATCAGCCGATGAAGTACGATATCCACTCACTTTTCCCACTGCACCTTTGTTCAGTGCTTCTACTCCCCTAAATTCAGATAACAAGGGCCCTTAACTTAGTTACAAGACTCAGACAAGAAGAGGGGTATGGTATAATGTTCCTGATAGACCAGAAAGGCCCGTTTTGAACCTGAGATCAAAAACTTGGGTGTGTCAGTGCGGAACCATCCATGCAAACGATGATAGTCCGTATTGCCAAAAATGTGGGGCAAAAACCACTAAACTGCCCGACTCTACTGTAGGAGCATACCCATTACTTACCCAAACTACAAGAACGTTTGATGCTCAAGGACAGCCGGGGCCACTCAACAAATTGAGTGGTATAAACCCTGAACCCAGGCGGATCCACCCAGGTGATGGTGGATAAGCTGCCTGATCCCTACAAGGATCCAAATGGGTTCTATAAGGGGTTAACAAGGATAAAACGAAACTATGATGCTGTCTGGAATGACTTGAGTTCACTTTGTTCCACCGCAGCAGGAGCCCCTTTTGTGGAAAAAATAAGAAGGGTGCCAGACGGTGATGGGGTAGAACCTGTACCAGAAGGAGATAATACAAGAATAAAGAAATCAGGAGAGATATTCTTACAGAGACTAAAAGTAGTCACCAAGGAGTTGAGTGATAAACTGGGTATGGGCTTACCAGAGGCTTTTCAAGGCCCCGATGAAACTGTTAAAAAATATCATACCAGGTTGGTCAATATATTTACAGATCAAGATTTTGATGTGAATACTTCAGGGGGCAGGGATAGTCGAATATTTCAAACTTGTTTTATCAATGGTTTAAGGGAAGAGTTAAAAACTGAATTGATGAAAATTTTCCCAGAATGCATGCACACTGACATCGATAAAGCCCTTGTGGTAGTCCATTCCATTGAAGAACAATTTGTCAAACGAAAGAAAAAGCAGGCAGTAAAGCAGGCTGTGCTTCCCGTAGTGGTGACCGGTTTTGTAGACCAACCATGGGGAGCAAATAGGGAAGGTATGATGGGTATTCAAGGAAGAAGGGATAACAGGTCGAACAATTATGGCGAAAAAAGGAAACCAGATGCTAACTCGGAAGAGTATAGGCGTAAGGGATTTTGTTTTGGATGTGGGGGGAGGGGCCACATAAAAAGAGTTTGCCCCTCACGGAAACCGCTAACCAAATAATCTCCAGCGTACCCAAGTTCAAGTGGCTTCGCTGGAGCAATCATTTGATGACTAGGAATTAGGCAGCCCCGAGAAAACAAACCATGGTAGTCAATGTACAACCACATCCAGGTCCAAAAGCATACATAAAAATGACACTACCTGATGGGAATGATGTTAATTGTATAGTTGACACGGGGGCGAGCCGAACGATCTTAACTGCCCAAGACATATCCAAGAGTTATTTGAGTACGGACCATGTGACGGGGGTGGGGTTAGGAGGAAAACCATGTGTTTTAAAGGAAACAAAACCATTACGGGTACGACTTGCTGATACTATGGATGTATGTATGCAATTGTTAGTATCTGAAAGTTGCCCTGTGAATTTCTCGGAGCCGACATACTCAATGCTATCAATGCTGTTATCAGATTTGGTAAGAAAGGGGTATCGGTAACAGGGCCCCTTATGGAACCAATTTTGCAGTGCATTTGTAAATCCTCTTGATGCACCTTCAAGAGAAAGTCCAATGCCGGACCCTGAGGTTGATGCTATGTTATCTACTGTTCCTTCAGAGCTCTGGGTAAAGAATAAGACTGATGTGAGTTTCATTCAAGTCACACCTGTAAAAATCAGACTTAAACCTGGAGCAGTACCTGTAAAAATGAAACAATATCCATTGAACAAGGACCAAACCATTGCAATATCTATACAGTTGAATGAGTACCTCAAAATGGGTGTGGTAAGGGAATGCCGATCCCCTTATAATACTCCTCTATTTCCAGTAAAGATAAAAAGCCAGAACTGGGTAAGCCCCAAGCGTATCGGATGATACATGACTTGAGGGAGGTAAATAAATTAATGATAATCGACACCCACATTGTTCCAAATCCTCATACTTTATTGAATTAGATTCCTTCCACGTCGCAGTACTTCACAGTCATTGACTTAGCAAATGCATTTTTCTCAGTCCCAGTGGATGAGGAAAGTCAGTTAATTCTGGCTTTCACTTTCAATGGGAAACAATATTGCTGGACAAGATTACCACAAGGAGGGGCCACTTCCCCTTCTGAATTTTCAGAAGCTATGGCAAGAGTCCTGCTGTCTTGGCATCCTGCAGATGAAGATACTTAACTACTACAATATGTTTGCATGATCTTCATTCTCTGTACAAGAGACCCAAAGCAAGGTTTCTTAAGGAGACACACTCTCTCCTATTGTTTTTACAGGTGGAGGGAATGGTAAGGTCTTCGAAAGATTAGTTGGCAGGTTGCCCAGACTGAAGGTAGTATTCTTGGGCCATGCATATCACAAACAAAACAAAACACATAAACAGCAGACAGGAAAAAGGCCTGTTGCCCGGCAACAAAGGACAAGTGTATGTTTCTCACAACGGAAAGCCAAAAGAGGGGTTCAAGGGATTCTGAAACAAGCAATAATATCCACCCCACTGTTTAGGAATCCCAAATTATGACATTGATTTTACCTGTTCTGTCATGGAAAGTGCTGGGCATGGCCAAGGGGGTTACTAACCCAATCACATGGTGACAGACATCGGCCCTTTTGGGTACTACTCTACTCAGTTTAGATGTAGTAGCCCGTGGTTGCCCCCTCATGTGTAAAAGCAGTGGCTGCCTGTGCGCTTTTGACAGGAAAGGTATCTGATACAGTCCTGGATCACACTTTAATTATCTACGTCCCTCATGGAGTCCAAGAACTATTGTCACAAGCTAAAATCCGCCATCTTTCGATGGTAAGGTTGACTAAATATGAGGTGGCTCTTCTACCCCACCAAACATCATAATCAGAAGGTGTACAATCCTTAATCCAGCCACCCTACTTCCAGAAACAACCAAGGGAGAGGAAGGTGCTGGGGAAAAAGACCATGATTATATTGAATTGATGAAAACTGAAACAAAAGAACTTGATAATGTGACAGAAATATCAATTCCTAATGCTGATTTTGAGTTTTATGTAGATGGATCACGATACTACAAAGATGGCGCCCTCTACACTGGTTATGATGTTACCACCTTGGAGGAAGTTGTGAAGCAAGGATCACTCCCACCTGGATGCTCAGCTCAGGAAGCGGAGTTGAAAGCGCTCACTGAGGCATGTATAATGGCTGAGGGCCAGACGGTAAATATCTACACTGATTCTCGATATGCTTTTGGCATAGCACATGATTATGGGCCTATCTGGAAGAGCAGGGACTTTGTTGGGTCTTCGGGCAAACCTATTAAAAATGCAGAATCTGTTGCACAGTTGTTTAGAGCACTAAAATTGCCAAAGATGGTGGCCATAGTCAAGGTACAGGCCCATACTAAGAAACAAACAAAGGAGGCAGAAGGAAATCGCAGGGCGGATGCTGCTGCAAAGCAGGCTGCTCTGCTGCCTCTCAGTACCGGATATATCTGTGGATATAGTACCACCAGGAGGAGAGATTAATTCAGATTTCCTCCTCAAACTACAGGAGCAAGCTCCTGCATCGGAAAGGAAGACTGAGGAAAGAAGAAAAGCTGAGAAGAATCAGGAAGGTCTGTATGCCATAGATGCTAAACTTTGCCTTCCCAGAGTGTTGTATCCTATGCTGTGCCACATTATCACATGGTCCTACTCATCAGTCCAAGGAAGCAATGGTGAGTCTGGTGAATCAGGGGATGGGTTGCCCCAGGGTTCAACAATGCTGCATCAAAATTTATCCAGGGGTGCATGATCTGTGCGTGCCATAATGTGGGAGAACAGTTAAAGTGCCCATTAAGTGCACCCCAAAGCCATTATACCGTTTCAGAGACTGCAAATTGATTTCATACAGCTTCCAAGGGTGGGCACATATGAATATCTACTGGTGTGTGTGACCTCTTTCAGGATGGCCTGAAGGCCTGGGCCCACTGCCAAGGCAAATGCAAAATCAGTAGCAAGGAAAATATATCTGAAATGCCTGAGGTAATTGAAAGCGACAGGGGAATTAATTTCACTTCAGAGTTATTGCAAGAAATACTCCGTGCTTTGGGGGTCGAGCAAGCGTTCCACATGCCCCATATCAACCCCAAAGCAGCGGAAAAGTTGAAAGCATGACGGGACGCTGAGTTAAAAATTCAAAAAGCCTATGGCAGAGACAGGCAAACTGTGGACAGATTTGCTTGCCACATTAAGCCATTGTACACTATCAGTAAATAACTCCTCAATAGGAAGACAAAAATTAAGCCCCTATGAGGTGTTGTTGGTGGTACAAAGCAACCAAAAAACAGGTCTATACTTTCCACCAGCAAGCTCCGAACATTTGCATTCTGACTTAACCCAATATGTGGGAGCATTGCAAAAATGGTTACAGTTAAACTGCATGATCGTGGTTTACAGTTCCATTCCAGGACCCTCTTCAATAGAAGGGACACAGACCTGCAGCCCGGAGATTGGGTCACTGTAAAAGAGGCAATCGGTAGGAGGGCATTGGAGCCTCGATTTTGATGGTCCTTTCCCAAAGTTCATCTGAACAACAACCAACATCTGTCAAATTGGAAAGGAAGGCCTACTTGGATTCACGCCTCACATTGCAAAAGGCTTGTACAAGGCATAATGCTGGGAAAGTATTTCATACTCTTTTTATATCCATGAAAGGTTTTATACCTGCAACAGATATGGATCATGGCAACTGGGAAAATAAATGTATTAAGTACCATAAGATAGTAGCACAATTGAAGAATCTATCTGACTGTTGGATATGCATTCATTCACCAGTGTCAGCAAATGCTATGCCATATGTCGCTAAACCACTCTCAGAAGAAGAGGCAGATTCCAGCCTTCCCTGCTGGGATCTGCCCCCACTTAAACTATCCTCATAAGGAAACAGCAGTGGCGTTGCCTATTATTGGATGGGTACAGTATCAATGGTGGCAGGTGAACATATCTACAAGAATAGGAACATGGTTTAGTTATGGTAGAGACGATACAGGGTGGGGAAGCCAACCAGTGGCAGAGTTAGAGATGGGAGAAATACCTGATCATGAGTTGAAGGTGAACTTTTCCAGCCAAGATATTAAGCATGAAGCTAAAACAAAATACTATCTAACCAAGGTTCTATATGATCCAAGTTGGAATTATACGGATATGTTCCCATCAGGCAATAAGACACATTGTGGTGAATTGGGAGCCTATTATAGAGCTGACGATCCCACCATAGATATAGATGAAGAAATAGAAGGCATCAAGGGGGATGGAGCAGCAGATATGAGCATAGACCCCAAACGGCAGCATACTGACCATAAAATTTGTGGTCCTTTAATGTATTATCCACTTATTACAAGTGATGAGAGATTAGACTCTTGGTGCATATTTGATGAAACTACAATGTTGATTTCCATTGTTGATGCACTGATTCGAAAGAATCAGTTTATGTTACCAAGAGATGTCTATCTGATTTGTGGAAGTAAGGCTTTCAAGTGGCTCCCACAAGGTGCTGGAGGCACCTGCACACTAGCCCGGTTAGAACCTGCAACCTGGGTGTGGAAGCCAGAAGATATTCCATATCAACATTTACCAGGACATATGTTGGTAAGGAGGAGGAGAGAAGTGTTAGCTATACCAACCATGCCACCGCCTCCTCCCTACAAGCGCCCAAGTATATTAATACACTCCCAACCCTCAACCGTTGAAAAAGTAGGCATGTATTTCCCATGGATGAGTACATATTTCTTATCATCATGAATATTAAAGAATGCTCACCAAATTGATTATCTTGGGGATTTATTTGATAATATTACTGATTATCTGTTTGATACTGTGGAAATCAATTCAATATATCTTCGACAATTGGTAATAGTGACTTATCAACATGCCATGGTACTGGATTATCTCACAGCAGCTCAAGGAGGGTTGTGTCAAATAATAGGAACTGCATGTTGTCATTATATTGATCCTTCAGGATTGCTTAGAGTGGCACATGATTTGAAGCAGGCCAGAACCAGAAGGAGGGATTCCGAACTGCGAATCAGGTTCCACCAGATGTAGGGTTGCCTGATTGGATATCGTGGATTAACCCAATAAATTGGTTTAAAAGCAATTGGAGGTTGGTTCTCTGGTTTGTTTCACCTATTGCTGCAGCAAGGATGCTTCCTCATTTTGATAGTTTTCCTGGTAATCAAATTATGTCTTTTACTGATTAAAAGGATGCTAAAGTCTAATTGTTTTTCAGGAAAGTCTAAAGCTGCTAATTTGACAATAACTCATGATTCCTCTACGCAAGTTATGGTGATGATGCCCCCTCTTGCTGCACCTGATGTTGCTACAACCCCTGATGAAGGATTTGACCACAATTACAAGTGTGAGCAGTGTGGGCAGCAAGCAGTGGAGAATCTGACCGACTGCATCTATTGTGGGACTTCATTATGAAGAGTGGCAAGAAGAAAGCCATTTCTCAAAGATATCCATAAAAAGTCTGGTTTACAGTTTGCCACAAGCCACCTGGGAGACACACCAAACATGTGGAAGAAGGTGCTCTGGTCAGATGAAACCAAAAATCAAACTTTTTTGATAACCATGCAAAACCATATGTTTGGCATAAAAGCAACACAGCCCATCACCCTGAACACACACCATCCCCACTGTCAAACATGGTGGTGGCAGCATCATGGTTTGGGC
>ONZH01027374.1:0-10236 GCA_900303285.1 Rhinella marina | reverse complement strand
CAACTGACAATGCTGGCGGCAGAGTACATAGTTCCTTGGGACCCAAGGACGGGAAACGAGAGAACACACAGCAGTTCCAACAGAGGCAGGGCAACACTCTCCAAGGCCTGGACAGCTTCATGACATCCCGCCAGCAGCCTCACCCTGATGAGCGGCCTAGTGTCACAAGGAGGGAAAAGTTTTGGAAGATGGTGAAGGAGTACCTAGCTGACTGTGTCAACGTCCTCAGTGATCCCTCTGTGCCTTATAATTATTGGGTGTCTAAGCTGGACACGTGGCACGAACTGGTGCTCTATGCCTTGGAGGTGCTGGCCTGCCCTGCCGCAAGCATTTTGTCGGAGCCAGTATTTAGTGCCGCTTGGGGCATAATAACTGATAAACGCATCCGCCTATCAACTGAAAATGCTGACAGGTTGACGCTTATCAAAATGAACAAGGCCTGGATTGACCCTGACTTCTCTACCCCACCAGAGGAAAGCAGCTGAACATGAAAGAACTTTAAATGTGGCTTTTAGGGTGTATTGAATACACTGTATTCCCATGTACCCCTTCCTTTTCTCGTCCTCTTCCTCCTCATCCTCCATCATATCAAACTGCTTATTAGGCTGCCCTCGACGTTCACCAGCAGGCCCTCACCTCTAATTTTTAAGACGGTCACCAGCAGGCCCTCAGCACTAATTTTTAAGACAGTCACCAGCAGGCCCTCAGCACTAATTTTTAAGACAGTCACCAGCAGGCCCTCACACATCATATTTTTAATCGGTAAATACACCAGTCGGCACTTCGCTCCGGTGCACGCTGCACGTGGGACAGGAGCAGTCTCCACACATATAATAACAAGAAGATCCCCAGCAGTCGTGACTTCAATTTGCAATCTGCGTCTATTTATTGGATCATATCATACAGGATATACCAGGACGCGTTTCGGCGAGTAGCCTTTATCAACAGTGTTGAACCTTGAACCTGTTGATAAAGGCTACTCGCCGAAACGCGTCCTGGTATATCCTGTATGATATGATCCAATAAATAGACACAGATTGCAAATTGAAGTCACGACTGCTGGGGATCTTCTTGTTATTACATCATTTTTTAGACGGTCAGCTCAGCAGCAGGCCCTCAACCATAATTTTTTTAGACGGTCAGCTCAGCAGCAGGCCCTCAACCATAGTTTTTTAGACGGTCAGCTCACCAGCAGGCCCTCGCTCATACTTTTTAGATGGTCAGCTCAGCAGCAGGCCCTCAACTATAATTATTTAGACGGTCAGCTCAGCAGCAGGCCCTCAACCATGATTTTTTAGATGGTTAGCTCAGCAGGAGGCCCTCAACCATAATTTTTTAGACGGTAAGCTCAGCTGCAGGCCTTCAACCATAAACCATAAGTGGCGTAATACTCGGACAACATCGTTCCCAGCAGCGACTTTGGAGTCCAAGATGCATCCAGACATCCTCCCTGTGTTGTTCCCAAACCATTTCAGTGGTGTTTCCATCATTTTCTGACCTTTCCCTATGAACCAGACACCCTCCCCTCTTCAAAGCAGGGGGTGCCTGATTTAGTGCTCTGGTTCTCCCATTGACTTCCATTGTGCTCGACAGAGCACTCGAGCACTACCTAGTGTTCTACTCGAGCACTACGGTGCTCGATCAACACTAATCACCAACACAGCCTGGGAAAATACTCTATTGTGAGATTGTGACCAAATAACACAACAGATGAAGACACATAATATTGGGACATCATTACCATAGAACACAGTCAACAGATTATGAAATCAGCAAATTAGAAATCTGCCTAGTAAAATACAATATATGTACAAAAGTATCAGCACTCCTACACATTATACTTACAGGATACTTGCATTAATATGGAGTTAGTCCTTCTTTTGCATCTAAAGCAGCTTCTACTCTTCTGGGAAAACTTTTACAAGATTTTTGAGTGTATCCCATTTGTCCAGAAGAGCATTTCTGAGGTCATATGGACAAGAGGGGCTGGCTGACAATAATGAGGTCAGGGCTCATTATTGGTCAAGTTTTTCCACACCAAAATTACCCAATCTTTATGGATCTTGTTTTGCGCACTGGGGCACAGTCATTCTAGAACAGAAAAGGGCCTTCCCCAAACTGTTCCCACAAAGTTGGAAGCATACATTTGTCAAAACTGTCTTGGCATGCTGCTCCTGAGTCCAGTGGTGGTGTGCTTTACACCATTCCATCCAATGCTTGCCATTGCACTTGATGATGTAAGGCTTGCTTGTGTGACAGGAACAAAGGTGGGCATAACTGCTGTGAAGGGGCCACAATGTGGGCATTAGTACTGTGTGGTAGCACTTCTGGGGGAATGTATTAGATTACCCTAGATTGCTATACATTGGCATGGCTCAGTCTTACAGGCCAGCACAGCACCCCCTGCTGGTGATTTCACAGGGGCAGTCCCATCCCTTCCTTATGTGATTATTGTTTTTTTCTCTATCACCACAGGGCCCTTGTTCTTGATCCAATAGACATCACACCGCTGCCAGCAACACCCTGGATGATGTAGGACCAGATTTTATTATTCAGGACTGGGTGAGTTTAGCCATACATTTGGCTTAGTGTAAAAAAAAATTTGCCGCGCCACTTAACTGCCGCCACTTTGTATAAATTGGGGGGGGGGGGGCGGCATCCAAAGTTTGCACCTGGGGCCCATAATACATTAGTTACAGAACACAGAATACTAGAACACAGTCAGTGGCGTAGCTATAGGGGTCGCAGCGGTTGCAGTTGCGACCGGGCCCCTAAGCCAGGGGGGCCCCGATGTCCCCCCTTGCCACTTGCAGGGCCGCATTGCCAATTAGGCAAGGTGCGGCGCGGCCCTGGTCACAGTTGGGGGTCAGCGGCGACAGCAGGGCAGAGGGAGATGAGCGCTTCCATTGTGGAAGCGCTCATCTCCATAATCAACTGTATCGCCGCCCTGAGGACGGCAAAACAGATGCGTTTGCTCCGGGGTAGGGGAGGGAGAGGCATCTCCCCTGCCCGTTCCTCTGATAGGCGGCGCGATGACGTCATCCGGAAGAGGCCTGACGGACCAGAGCTCTATTGGGGGCACTGAAGGTATTTGTTACTGGCACATGGGGGGCACTGGGAGAATTTGTGACTGGCACATGGGGGCACTGGGGGGCATTTCTTACTGGCAATGGGGGAATTTCTTACTGGCACATGGGGGCAATGGGGGGCATTTATTTACACATGGGGGCACTGGGGGCATTTCTTACTGGCACATGGGGGCACTGGGGGCATTTCTTATTGGCACATGGGGGCATTTCTTACTGGCACATGGGGGCACTGGGGGAATTTCTTACTGCCACATGGGGGCACTGGGGGCATTTCTAACTGGCACATGGGGGCACTGGGGGCATTTCTTACTGGCACATGATTTGGGGGGCATCTATGGGGGTGGGACACTTTTTACTGGCACATGATTTTGGAGGGAATCAATGGGGGGAGCACTTCTTACTGGCACATTATTGGGGGGAAATTTTGGGGGCACTTCTGGCACATTATTGGGGCACTTCGTACTGGCACATTATTGGGGGGCACTTCTTACTGGCACATTATTGGGGGGCACTTCTTACTGGCACATTATTGGGGGCAGTTCTTACTGGCACATTGGAAGCATTATTACTTCTGGGGCACAGTGGGGACATTAGTACTGTTGGGGGCACTATTACTAACAAGTGCACTCTGGCAGAGAATTATTAGTTGGGACTTTGGGGAACACTATTACTGTGGGGGGCACCCTGGCACAGTATCAGCATAGCACAGCTATTTCTGGGGGATGTTATGTTTACACTATTAGTGTCAGGGACACTATTTGCTGGGCGCAGTTATTTTAGGACACTGTGTGCCAATAATTATTGAAGGGCACTATCTGTGTGGTACTAGTGGCACAGTACTGGGGGTGGTAGGATGATTTGTCCAGAAGAGGGGAGGATGATGGAAAAGTAATAAACGAAGATTTTTTTCTGTCAAACTGCAGAGATGAAAAATGGCGTCTGGTCTGAAAGGAGAAGATGAGGAAAGAGAACATCTACATCAGAGGAGACGTCACTGGATGTAAGAGGTATGGGGCGTTGTATTAGGCTACATTCACACAAACATTGTGTTTTGCAGTCTGCAAAAAAACGGATGATGTTCCATATGGCATCCATTTTTTTTGCGGATCCACTGTAATAATGCCTATCCTTGTCCGCAAAACGGACAAAATTAGGAATGGACATACAGATACAGAGTGCTGATCGCATTTTTTGCTGACTCATTTAAGTGAATGGGTCCACATATGAGCCGCAAAATATGCGGATCGGAGGCCACAAAAACAACTGTGGTGTGAATGTAGCCTTACCCTTTATGTTCTGTAGTGATATACATAATGTTAGGAGGGAAAAGGTTAGGGTGAGAATTAGGCATGGGGGGGGGTCAATTTTTGACTTGGCCAGCAGAAAAGCTAGGTGCACCAGCACTGAGGGAAGGGGGGGCCCCCAAGCTGAACTCTTGCACCAGGGCCCATGGGCCATTACCTACGCCCCTGAACACAGTGATATAATACAAAGACAATTGCAACAATAGAACACAAGCCATAAAAGAATAAACAGTATATTTTGAACTTCAACCCCAGTAAAAAAAAAAAAAAAGAAAAGCACTACTGCAACATCATAATGCAATACTGCTATGCAATAAGGACAATCACTATTGTGACATCATAAAAAACAGTCAATATATTTTTCCTTTATTTTAAAAAAAATCTGGTTTTCAAAATTTTAATTTCTCTACTTTTAAGACAGATAGTAATGCCTCATAAAATAGTTATCAGTAGAGATGAGCAAACATACTCATCCGAGCTTGGTGCTCGTTCAAGCATTAGGGTATTCGCATATGCTCGCTACTCGGACGAGCATATCGCGATCCTCGAGGAAATGGCATCTTCCTCTTCCTGCATGTTAGGCGCCTTTTCTCAGCCAATCAACATGCAGGAGAGTCTTTGGTACCTCCTAGCATCACGTGGGGCCCCGACAAGTCAATAGCAGGGATTGGCTGGCCAAATCAGATGACCTGGGAATATAAGAATCTGGTCCCGCGCTGCTCGCGTCAGATGCCGCCTGCATGAGATTAGGGATAGAGCTGCTGTCAGGGAGAGTGTTAGGGCCTCAATTTAGATTGTGGTTAGGCAGGAATCACCCACAAAGAACCCAACAGCCCTTCTAAGGGCTACAAGCACCTTTTGGTCTCCTTCTGGCTACGACTTGTAGTGCAGCTACCGCCATCTTGGCTGCACACCGATAGGGCGTGAAATTAGAATGTGGTTAGGCAGGAATCATCCACAAAGAACCCAACGGTCCTTCTAAGGGCTACAACGACATTTTTTTTTGTCCTCCTCTCGGCTGCTGGCTGCGACTTGTAGTGCAGCTACCGCCACCTTGGCTGCACGCTGTGCACACCGACTGGTGGCAGAAGGGACAGCACATGGTCCACACAGACCCAAAAGAAATTGCCCAAAGTCCTCTCAGTACTCATTTTTGCTGCTGCTGGTGCTGCTGTACCTTGGCTTGCTGGGATCTGTAGTGCAGTCTAGGGAATACGTTTTTTCTCTCAGTTATATATACTACAGTCCAGTGAACAATTATGTCGTGTGCTGTACAGTAGCGTCAGTCTAGGGTATACATTTTTTCTCTCAGTTATATATCCTACAGTGCAGTGAAAAATTTAATGGTTTGCGGTACAATAGCTGCCGTCTAAAGACTACGTTTTTTTCTCTCAGTTATATATTATACAGTGCAGTAAAAAATTCTGTCGTGTGCTGCACACTAGCCGGAGTGTAGAAAATATATGTTTTTTCTCTCAGTTATATATCATACATTGCAGTGACAAATTGAGTGGTTTGTGGTACAATAGCCGAAGTGTAGAAAATATACATTTTTTCTCTCAGTTATATATCATACATTGCAGTAACAAATTGAGTGGTTTGCGGTACAATAGCCGCCGTCTAAAGACTACGTTTTTTCTCTCAGTTATATATCATACAGTGCAGTAAAAAATTGAGTGGTTTGGGGTACAATAGCTGGCGTCTAAAGACTACGTTTTTTTCCTCTCCGTTATATATTATACAGTGCAGTGAAAAATTCTGTCGTGTGCTGCACACTAGCTGGAGTGTAGAAAATATACGTTTTTTTCTCTCAGTTATATATTATACAGTGAAGTAAACATACAAAATGTTGAGGGCGTGGGCGTTCAAGTAGTGTAGGGGGCAGAGGCCGTGGTCCTGGGCAGGGTGACACAGTACATGTTGACGAGGGAGCAGTGGAACGCCGCAGAGTTTCGCTCCCTAGCTTCATCTCGCAACTTACTGGTTCACGTGGTACACCACTATTGAAACCACAACAGTGCGAACAGGTGATGACGTGGATAGCGGACAATGCGTCCAGTAATTTATCCACCACCCAGTCTTTCACGCTGTCCACCCACGCTAGCCAAGGGAGTAGACCTCGGTCTCCTCCAGCTCAGTAGCCAGAGCACCCTCAGGTCTGTTTCTCAGCGCGTATTGGAGGAGGAGGAGGAGGGTGAGGATGAGGAGGGTGAGGATGAGGAGGATGACGAGGAAGAGGAGGAAGAGGTGGAGACAGTTGGCGAGACAGAAGAGGGTACCTATGCTCATTCCTTCTTATCTGTTGAGCGTGTATGGGCTGAAGAGGAGGAGTTGGAGGAGGAGGAGGAAATGGAGAGTCAGCCTACTGAGGAAAGGGAATTCTTGCGTGTTGGGACTCTTGCGCACATGGCTGACTTCATGTTAGGCTGCCTTTCCCGTGACCCTCGCGTTAGAAGCATTTTTGACAACACCGATTACTGGGTGTTCACCCTCCTGGACCCCCGGTACAAGCAGAACTTTTCCACTCTCATTCCTGTAGAGGAAAGGAGTATGAGAGTGAATCAATATCAACAGGCTCTGGTGCACAAGCTGAAACTATACTTCCCATCTGACAGAGACAGAGGATGTAGTTCTGCAGGCCAACTAGCGGGGGAGAGGAGGGGAGCAGGCAGCTTGTCAAGCACTGGCAGGGGAACACTCTCCAAGGCCTTTGCCAGTTTTATGTCACCCCAGCAAGACTATGTCACCGGTCCCCAGTCTAGGCAGAGTAGGGGTAGCTGTTCAGAAAGATGGTGAGGGAGTACATAGCTGACCATACCAGCGTCCTGCGTGATCACTCTGCTCCATACAACTACTGGGTTGCAAAGCTGGACACGTGGCCCGAACTGGCGCTGTACACCATGGAGGTGCTGGCCTGACCTGCCGCTAGCGTGTTGTCAGAGCGGGTCTTCAGTGCAGCTGGTGGCATCATCACTGATAAGCGTACACGCCTGTCAACAGACAGTGCTGACAGGCTGACGCTTATTAAAATGAATAAAGCCTGGATTTCACCGGAATTCAAATCTCCACCGGGGGAAATCAGCTCAACATGAACATTGTTTATGTATCCGATTCCTCTCCTCTCCTCCTTCTCTTCGTACACATACGCTGAGCCAACAGGCAATTTTTCAGAGGGCCTACTGGCTCTGTTTTCAAACAATGTTTACAGCGGGCCACCTACAGGCCCTCTCTCCAATCATTTTTTTACGAGTGTCAACTACAGACACTCAAAAACTATTTTTTTTGGGAGGCTCACCTACAGCCATTTGACTGCAATCTCAGTCTGACCAAGGCATTGGTGGTGTCACTGCCATGCTGTGTCAGGCTAAATTTTTGGGTGCTTCACCTGCTACCTGAGTCTAACTTGGTCACTCTGGGTTCACCGCCATACCGTATCAGGGTAAAATTTTATGTGCTTCACCTGCTACCTCAGTCTCACTTGGTCACTCTGGGTTCACCGCCATACCGTGTCAGGGTAAAATTTTATGTGCTTCACCTGCTACCTCAGTCTAACTTGGTCACTCTGATTTCACCGCCATGCTAAAATTTTATGTGCTTCACCTGCTACCTCAGTCTCACTTGGTCACTCTGGGTTCACCGCCATGCTGTGTCAGGGTAAAATTTTATGTGCTTCACCTGCTACCTCAGTCTCACTTGGTCACTCTGGGTTCACCGCCATACCGTGTCAGGGTAAATTTTTTTGTGCTTCACCTGCTACCTCAGTCTCACTTGGTCACTCTGGGTTCACCGCCATACCGTGTCAGGGTAAAATTTTATGTGCTTTACCTTCTAACTCAGTCTCACTTGGTCACTCTGGGTTCACCGCCATACCGTGTCAGGGTAAAATTTTATGTGCTTTACCTGCTACCTCAGTCTCACTTGGTCACTCTGGGTTCACCGCCATACCGTGTCAGGGTAAAATTTTATGTGCTTCACCTGCTACCTCAGTCTCACTTGGTCACTCTGGGTTCCCCGCCATACTGTGTCAGGGTAAAATTTTATGTGCTTCACCTGCTACCTCAGTCTCACTTGGTCACTCTGGGTTCCCCGCCATACTGTGTCAGGGTAAAATTTTATGTGCTTCACCTGCTACCTCAGTCTCACTTGATCACTCTGGGTTCACCGCCATACCTTGTCAGGGTAAAATTTTATGTGCTTCACCTGCTACCTCAGTCTAACTTGGTCACTCTGTTACCGCCATGCTGTGTCAGGGTAAATTTTTGGGTGGTTCACCTGCTACCTCAATCTAACTTGGTCACTTGTTGGTGTCACCACGCTGTCACCATGCTGTGTCAGGCTTATGCCTGCGTCGTGGGGCGGGGGATAGGACAGCAGTGCCAGCATGAGCAGTGGTGTCACCCGCAGGCGGCGATGGACCTTCGTTGCACCTAGTTGGGTGCTTTCCTAACATTTGCCAGCGCATGTGCCTTGCCCATCTTGTTCTGGGTCAGCACAATTGTCTTGAGGGTCATCACCAGGCTGTTGCCCAGAATTTGGCATAATGGTACGATTAGGTAGCCTCAGAGGCATCCATGCATGCTGGCCCTGCTGTTTCCTGTCCATTTCCATGGTGTTTCCATCATTTTCGGAGGTTCCCAGGTTTTCACGCAATCTTCCCTATGCAGAGCTTTGGTCCCCTGCAAAAATGCTCGAGTCTCCCATTGACTTCAATGCGGTTCGTTATTCGAAACAAGCACCCGAGAATCCGGAAAATTTTGACTCGAATAACGAGCACCCGAGCATTTTAGTGCTCGCTCATCTCTAGTTATCAGTCATCATTCCCCATATGTCTACTTTATGTTGGCATCATTTTGTAAATGTCAGAGGAAAAAAAGCAGACTGGTTTGAGTGTTGCATTTATAAAAGCAGAGACAACGCGAGTTTGGAAAAGTTCACAAGTTTCAAAATTTGAATTTCTCTATGCTTAAGACAGATAGTAATGCCTCATAAAATAGTTATCAGTCATCATTCCCCATATGTCTACTTTATGTTGGCATCATTTTATAAATGCCAGAGGAAAAAAAGCAGACTGGTTTGAGTGTTGCATTTATAAAAGCAGAGACACAATCCGAGTTTGAGCGTTCGCGCGTTTGATTTTTAAGTGCGTGTTTGAATTAAGTGTGTGACTTCAGATTCAGGGACTTTAAAAGGGGACTACAGTAAGTCGGTTTCATATCACTGTATTGTATTTTTTTCTCTTTTTGTGTAATCCCCATTAGTATGTCTTCCATTATTGACAGAGCAGTCCAGTGCGCATCTTGTCTGATGTATGCAGTCCTGGAACAGCTGTTTAAGGGTGCATATCTTTGTTCAAAATGTGAGCAAATTGTCCGTTTGGAATAACACATAATGTATCTAACCGGGCGGATTTCAACACTGAGAAGCGCTGACAATTTGGAAAAGAGTTTGCTGTTCACTGAGCAAGCACTCTATGGGGTAGATGTGGGGGAGGGTGGTAGTGAGGAGGCTCAGAAAAGTGAGGTAGCTAGCTGGGAAAGCGGGGTAGAGGGAAAAGTGCCAGGGGGGCTAGCCCTGATCTGACACACCCCAACAAGTTTGCAAGTTTGGCAGATGAGGTAAATGCCACTTCAGGGAGAGCACTGCTGCAGCCGGACACTTCCTCTGCCAGTCAGGGGAATGTCAGCTCCAGTAAGCAGGGGGGCAGGAGAGCAGGGCAGGCCAGACAGTTGCTGGTAGTGGGAGATTCAATTATTAGGGGTACAGAGAGGGCAATCTGTCACAAAGACCGGGATTGTCGAATGCTGGCACATCGCAGATCGGGTTGACAGATTACTGGGAGGGGC
>ONZH01027373.1:0-194300 GCA_900303285.1 Rhinella marina | reverse complement strand
TCGACTCGAATAACAAGCACCCCGAGCATTTTAGTACTCGCTCATCTCTAGTTATGAATAATATGATTCTTTTTTTTTTTTTTTTTTCTCAGTTTTTTCCTCTTTCTTATCTTCTGCTGAATGAGATGCATATTGCCATATTGTATTATAATAACTTAAAATTTAATAAAAAAATTTAAGGGTTCTAAAAATGGGGTAATTTATGGGGAAAAAAAAAAATTCGGCACACAGGTACATCAGGTGTCCGGGAAGGTTTTAGACCAGGTCTCATCTCTCTAGAACGTACCGTTCCGAGATATTCCCAAAATATGATCTCCATTAGCCAATATTAGCTTGGGAGCTTTGGTTTTAAACCCCAACTGCCATTCTCTGCACAGACACACACAGGGAGGGCAGGTTTCCATAACAACACATCCAGGTTATTAGCAGCCAGCTGATGATCTCAGCTCAGCCCAGCCATTTCTATTCACTGACACTGTTACCATAAATATAACTTATGTTTTAGACTAATTTTAGACTACGACAGTTCAGTAGTAATAAAAGATGTTTTCTTCCACTGCTACCCATTGCGTGGCCTCATAAAGAATGGTATCGATCTTTAATTCAGGCCACCCTAAAAGAAGTACCTAAAACCCCGCCCCTGGTCTCGCTAAGCCACGCCCTGACTCCATCAGACCACACCCCCTCCCATTCCGCAGCCAACAGGGATTTAAAAATAAAGGTAAAAATCAACTTCTGTCAGCTGCAGAGATGGTGGGAGGTTAACTTTCTTTCTGCAACGACACACAGAAACATTAATGAATAGATTAAATACACCCATGCCGAAGCGTCTTGCTAAGCCACGCCCCTTACTCTGTCAGGTCACGCCCCCTTCCACTCCGCAGCCAACGGGGATTGAAAAAATGAAGGTAAAAATAAACTTCTGTTAGCTGCAGGGGTGGGAGGGTGAATTTCTCTCTGCAACGACACATAAAAATTTTAGATGAAATAGATTAATTTTAGACTACAACCGTTCAGTAGTAATAAAATATGTTTTTTCCACTGCTACCCATTGCGTGTCCTCATAAATTACCATGGCATCGACCTTTAATTCAGGCCACCCTCAAACGAAGGACTTAAAAGCAACCCCTCCCTCCCAAGGTCCAGCTAAACCACGCCCCCACTCAGGTCACGCCCCTCCCACTCCCCAGCCAATGGAGATTGAAAAGATTAAGGTAAAAATCAACTTCTGTCAGCTGCATTGACTTTCTCTCTGCAACGACACACAGAAACATTAAATGAAATAGATTAAATATACTAATTTTAGATTAAGACCGTACAGTAGTAATAAAAGATGTTTTCTTCCACTGCTACCCATTGCGTGTCCTCATAAATTACCATGGCATCGACCTGGCCACCCTCAAAAGAAGGACTTAAAACCCCCGCCCCAGGTCTCGCTACATCACGCCCCCGACTCGGTCAGGCCACAACCCCTCCCACTCCACAGGCAATGGAGATTGAAAAATTGAAGGTAGAAATCAACGTCTGTCAGCTGCAGGGGTGGGAGGGAGGATGACTTTCTCTCTGCAATGACACACAGAAACATTAAATGAAATAGATTAAATATACCTGTGCGAAGCAATGTTTTCTTCCACTGCTACCCACTGTGTTTCCTCAAATTACCATGGCATTGACCTATAATTCAGGCCACCCTGAAAAGAAGCACTTAAAAGCACCCCCACACACACACACAAGGTCCCGGTAAACCACGCCCCCGACCCGCTCAGGTCATGCCCCCTCCCATTCCACAGCCAATGGGGACTGAAGAAATGAAGGTAAAAATCAACTTCTGTCAGCTGCATTGACTTTCTCTCTGCAACGACACAGAAACATTAAATGAAATAGATGAAATATACGCAGGCGAAGCCGGCTCTTTCTGCTAGTTATATATATTTTTCCTACTTATGTACTACTGTAATATCTAATTGTTCTAAATTACTGTAAAACAGATTCAGGGTTTATCTCCTGTGTTGAGGGTACTTTATTCGGTGGCAGTATAGTGTTGTAGCCGGATAACTATGCAGCTACACAGTTGAGAAATTGGAGCACTATTTACTGGCCTTATGCCGGCAGCGGCTTTGCGTTCCATGGTGGAAAGCAGCCAGAACCGGAAGTACGTCATCCGGAGAGCTGGAGGTTGCGTTCCACGTAAAACCATTCCAAAGTTATTGCCACATAAATTGACTTGCAATTGATTTGCAATAATAAGCCTGGCAGGAAGGTGAAAACAGGCCTGGGGTAGAAGGAGTTAAAGGGGTTATCTCATTATGGACAATGGTGGCATATCGCTAGGATATGCCACCATTGTCTTATAGGTGCAGGTCCCATACCTATATCCAGAACAGAGCCCCGCAAGGTGGTGGCTGGAGGACACCAGTCCGGCCACCACCAAGCCGGCTCCCCATAGAAATGAATGCGCGGCCACTGCTCCCATTCATTACTATGGAGCCGACAGAAATAGCTGAGCCCCGTAGAAAATGAATGGTGGGCGACTGCGCATGTGCAGTGCGCCCTCCTTCACTTTTGGGGCTCTATTCTGGATATAGGTGCGGGTTCCAGCGGTGGCACCCATGCCTATAAGACAATGGGGGCATATCCTAGCGATATTCCCCATTGTCCATCATGACACAAACCCTTTAATGTAATCCTGTCAAGCAGACTGTCACGGACGTTCCTGTGACAGGTAACAGGAGGTCTGTCAAATTAGCAACATGTGGTATAATCTGACATGTTTTCCTTTTTTGTTGTTGGTATTTGCCACACCCTTTTCCCTCAGGTGTTCCTGGTGTGGTAATCGTCCCTCCCCTATTTATTGCTTCTTCTCCCACTATTCCTTGCGGTTTACAGCTTCAGTTGTTGTTGTGGTGAGCTGGAGTTTAGTTCTCAGCTGAGATCCTGGAGCCTCCATTTCTTCATTGAAAGATAAGTGTCCTTTTCCCCTCTGTGTGTTTCGTTACTTTTCCCTGTTGTTTTGTTATTAGGCCTAAGGGAGACTCCTGTTTGTCCTTCGTTTTGGAGGAACTGGTAGACTCATTCCTGTCATTAGTTCCAGGGTCCTATAGGGTCAGTTTGGTGTTTAGGTTCCTGTGTATGAACTCGCCTACCTTTGAGGTCTGTTCATACTGGTAGATAGACAGGAATTGAGCCAGGGTTTCCTTTAGGAGGTGTCCATCTTCCTTCCTTAGTTTCTAGACCTAATCTCCTTTCCCTCTTACGCTCGGTTTGGTTTTCCCCCCACACCTGAGCGTGACATTATAAACCGCCAATTACCGTCACTTTGTTGCTTGTATCTGTACAGCCATGGATCCTATTGATGTACTCGCCGAGCAGCTGCAGGGGCTGTCTTTGGAGGTAGCTGACCTCCGCATGACCGTCACCCAGATTCAGAGACCATAGGCTGTTGGTGGTGGTTGCCAGGCCTGTCTGGAGCCTAAAGTCGCTCTACCAGATAAATTCGCTGGGGGACGTGATAACTTTATTTTGTTCAGGGAGGCATGCAAATTGTACTTAAGTTGCGTCCACATTCATCTGGTAATGAGGAACAGAGAGTTGGTGTGGTGATCTCGTTGCTCAAGGGAGATGCACAGTCATGGGCCTTTTCTCTGCCGACCGGATCGCAGTCTTTCCAGTCGGTGGATGGATTTTTCAATGCTTTGGGGCTTATCTATGATGACCCAGATCGCATTTCTCCCTGGCCGAGACCAAGTTACGTGACCTTCATCGGGGTGAGCGCTCTGTTGAGATCTATTGCACTGAGTTTCGGAGGTGGGCTACAGATACCGAATGGAACGATCTGGCTCTCCATAGTCAGTTTTGTCAAGGATTATCAGAAAGGCTAAAGGACGCTTTGGCCTTTCATGAAACTCCAGTGTCTTTGGAAGCCGCTATGTCCCTTGCTGTACGCATGGATAGACGCCTGAGAGAGAGATCTAGGGGCCCCCGCTCTCAGGACGTACTATCACATAGTGTATTGTCTTCCTATGACACTTTGGGTGAAGATACTCCTGGGTTGATGTCTGGGGATGAACCCATGCAGTTAGGGGGGGCTACTCCTACATCCACCTTTAAGCATTCTGGTAATAAAAAGGGAGTGTGTTTTTTCTGCGGACAGAAAGGACACTTTATGAACGCATGTCCATGCATCCAGTCTCTAAAAGAGAAAAAAGAAAGGGGCGTTAAATTCCTTAAAATTTGGGTTTTGGTTTTTGAGTACAATGGAAGTCAATGGGAGAAGACCAGGCACCCCCTGCTCTGCAGAGGGGAGGGTGTCTGGTTGATAGGGAAATGTGAGAAAATGGTGGAAACACCACAGAAATGGTTAGGGAACAACATGGGGAGGGTGTCTGGTTCATATGAAAAGGTCAGAATCGCGACTTCTCCTGTTTCACTTGTAAAAGTACGCTAATTAAATGAATTCGTACGCATTAGTGCACAATGCGTAGCATTAGCATACAAATTCGTACGCATTAGCGTACAATGCATAGCATTAGCATACAAATTTGTACGCATTAGCGTACAATGCGTAGCATTAGCATACAAAATCGTACGCATTAGCATACAATGCGCAGTATTAGCGTACAAATCAAAATGGCTACGGCATTACAGCGAACGGCAGTACTCTCCCGCATGTTTATTCGCTCCGTAGCAGTGAACAAACACGCGGGGAGGAGACTCGAGCATCCCACTCGAGCACACGCGGTGTTCGGCCGATGCTCGAGCGAATATAGTGCTCGGGCGAGCATGCTCGCTCAACACTATTAAGAACTATTTGACAGCAGTTAAACCCTTAACTGACATGACTAGGAAAGGGAAGGATGTCTCAGTGTGGTCTGATGCAGCATTGCGAGCCTTTTCCGCTGTGAAGGAGTGCTTCTCTTCTGCCCCTATTTTGGTGCAGCCAGGTGTGTCACAATCTTTCATCGTGGAGGTTGACACATCCGAGGTGGGGGTAGGAGCAGTTTTATCACAGGGCCCGTCACCAGGTAAATGGCGCCCATGTGCCTTTTTCTCGACAAAACTATCTGCTGCGGAGAGAAATTACGATGTGGGTAACAGAGAGTTACCGGTCATTAAGTTGGCTTTTGAGGAATGGCGTAATTGGTTGGAAGGGGCGATTCACCCAATCACGGTATTCACAGATCACAAAAACCTGGCTTACCTTCAATCGGCGAAACAATTGAACCCGAGGCAGGCCAGAAGGTCTTTGTTCTTCACCAGATTCAATTTCATTGTCACGTATCGTCCTGGGATTAAGAATATGAAGGCGGATGTCTTGTCACATAGTTTTCCCGGAGGTGGTGATTTTGAAGATCCGAGTCCTATACTGTCTGAAAGGGTGGTGATATCTGCTCTTTACCCTGATCTTTAAGCTAAGGTGTTTGAGGCCCAGGGAGACGCACTGGAATCTTGCCCCCCTGGGAAATTATTTGTTCCATCTGAATTGCGTCATAAGGTGTTTGAGGAACATCACTGTACGGTGCTTGTGGGACACCCTGGGAGTAAATCCACTGTTGACTTCATCTCTCGTAGATTCTGGTGGCCAGGGCTGCGTAAGTGTGTTGAGGACTATGTGTCGGCCTGTAGTGTCTGTGCATGCGCTAAGGTGACACATACTCGACCTTCTGGACCCCTACTCCCGTTGCCCATCCTGTCCAGACCATGGACTCACTTGTCTATGGACTTTATCACTGATCTGCCTAATTCGTCTGGTAAGACAGTTATTCTGATGGTTGTAGATCGTTTTAGTAAAATGGCGCACTTTATTGCATTGCCCGGACTCCCTAATGCCAAAACCCTTGAACAAGTGTTTGTTGACAACATTGTGAATCTTCATGGCATTCCCACTGACGTGGTCTCAGATTGTGGGACTCAGTTTGTGTCCAGATTCTGGACGGCGTTCTGTACTCGGCTCGGGTTACAACTGTCTTTTTCCTCTGCTTCTCACCCTCAGACGAATGGACAGACAGAGCGTACTAGTCAGAGTCTGGAGACTTACTTGAGATGTTTTGTCTCTGAAAATCAGGAGGAGTGGTCCTCATTTTTTTCTCTGGCAGAGTTTGCCATAAACAATTGTAGACAGGAGTCCACTGGCAAGTGGCTGTTTTTTGGGGCATATGGGTTTCACCCGCAGTTTGGCACTTTTTCTGGTTCAGATACTTCTCGTATCCCCGAGGAAGAACATTTTTCGTCATCATTGTCATCTAAATGGCGGAAAATTCAAAATAACTTGTTAAATATGGGCAACAAGTACAAACGTGTGGCTGACAGGAAACGTATGAATGGTCCGGACCTAAGAGTGGGTGATTCTGTGTGGCTGTCCACACAGAATCTGGACCCCAAGAAACATTAAGTTGAAGGTTCCTTCTTGGAAGTTGGGTCCAAGATTTATTGGCCCATATAAAATCACTGCCATTATTAATCCTGTAGCATTTCACCTTGAACTTCCTCAGGCCCTGAAAATTCATAATGTATTTCACAGATCTTTGTTGAAGAGATATGTTGAACCTTTGGAGTCATCTCCCTTGCCACCCACGCCTGTCATGGTGGATGGCAGTTTGGTATTCCAGATTGCCAAGATCGCCAAGAGCGTGACACAGACTGTAAGCTACTCCGAACATAAAATGAAATATTTTGAGCTAAAACTACATATTATTGGTAATTTGATTTTTTTATTTCCATGCCTTAATTGTAATAAAGTGTATGAAACATATGTGGGGTCAAAATGAACTGCACCCCTACAGTATATTAAGAGAGATTTAGTTTCCAAAATGGGGCCTTTTGGAGGTCTTTCTCATGTTTTAGCACTTCAAGACCTCTGCAAGCCTGAAATTGTGCCTGAAAAACTTATTAAAAATGGAGACCAGTTCTGAAGCCGAAATCTCATTTAAACAGCACTCTAGGGCCACAAATGGGATAGTTCTAAAAACTGCAGAATCAGGGTAATGTGGTTTTAGTTCTATTTTATCATCTGCCGTGTTTCAAACACCTCCATCTTGCATTCATTTATGTGAAAGGTTTAAAGGGAATGTTGTCATCAAAATGACCTATTGTTTAAATCACATTTTTATGTTAAGCATATCTTTTAGAATTTTTGGTGATTTTTTTTTTTACTTTCCTGGTCATTATGTAAGGTATATTTTAAATGAAATCATAAAACCGCATTTTTTGCAATGGCCACTAGGCGTAAAATAAGACTTCCTGTCCTTTGAAAGCAGCTACATGAGCCATAGGCACAATGGACAGGAGCTGACCCCATTGACTTATATGGGAGAGTTTTCTAGGCATGCTATGTGACCTGTGCAGGAGTCATAAAAGAGCTGATAAGCAGTGATATTGCCAATTGTGAATGGTGGATCCTGTGTTATGGCTGTTAATTGTCATTGTAATCCTGCCTGTGCCGATAACAAGATAGCTACTAAAAAGATAGCTGTACATAACAGGAAGTAATGACCTATTATTAGGCTTAGTGCGAAAATTGCAGTGTTATACACTTTTAAAAGCTGAGAAATTCAAAGTTGGAAAACTTTTCAACTAAGGGGGTAATTTACTATACTGAAATATGCCTAAATTAGGCGTATTTCAGGGGTAGATAGCGGCGGTTAGTTGCCTCTTCATACTTTCGGTGGAACCACCGCCAGTGCAGATGCTTTATTAAGACTGGCATCTAAAATGCCAGTCTTAATAAATGTGCCCTTAAATTTATTATGAGGTCTGTGCATCTTAATAAATTTGGTGCATTTTTCTCTAGTTCACTTTTTAGTTTTGCTTGAATCTGCTTTGGTGTACTTTGGTTCACCCACCCCTACTGAAGTGACCCCCCCCACACACAAGTCTTACAAAATCTGTACAAATATTTGACACGTATAGGAGAATAAGATCATTAGTTTTTGGGGTAAACAGTATTAATTGAACATAAAAATAAGGAAAAACCTTTGTTTCCCTGTATCTCACAATTTTTTCCTAAAAAAAAAAAGACTGTCAAAATTAATTGAAACTGCTCCAATGTCCTGCCAAAAAGGAACAAATCAGTTTCAGGCAGACTAAGGTTTGTTTCACACTGCTGGTACAGCCTTCCGGCTAGCATATTTGCCAGGTTTCGGACGGATCTCTGTCGGAAGCCCATTACAGTTAGGCCAGAACAGCCTTTCAGCTATGTCAACGCGAATGCAAATGTGAAATAACCAAAAGATGTTGCTTTACACTTGGCATGAATGCCCAAAACACCTCTTGTTATGATGGGGTTAATCAAAAACTGTTCCAATAGAAAAGTGCCAGATTCCACCTGTGATTTTTCTGAGGGCACTTTAGAAAATAAGAGCAGCTACCTGATTGCTTGACTCCACTTTTCCTTTGGAGTAGTTTTTTATGATAGTTGGCCTGTGTAAAGGTCCACAGGCCAACTATCAGCACCCAAAATCTTTGTTACCCCTGTGTAAACAGGGGATGTGCAGCTGATAATATGCAAAGTGAATAAGGAACCAACTAAAAGAAATATGTTGGCAGATGTATACACGTAGGTTTTAAAAAAAAAAAAATCCTGTTCACAGATTGTCTACACATAAATTCCATTATTATTAGATATAATTTTACAAGACGTTTCAATTGTTTAATGGCTAATTTTTTTTCCCATTGCAATCACTATGGTAAAACGCCTTCGGAATCATATTTCTATAAGCATATTGCATAAAGCTAGTTTTTCACTGTATTGTCTGCCTGGGAGCTGTCAAATTTGACAATTTAGTGTTGAAAAGCAACAAAAGAGGGACTTTAGAGCAGAAGTAAGTAAGTATAGTACTCTGTTTCTGTATTAAATGTAAGACCGATTGGGTGATGGCTGACAAAAGTCACCAGAATGTGACAGCGTTTTTAATGGTTTACACAGATAATAGGGACACTTCCATCAACATTTTTTATCACATATTAAAAATTGACATGAGAATTTTCTATGTAATTTATTTCTTATTTAAAAAATGGTGCAAATAGTTTTCTTTTTTTTAAAGTCGCTCCATGTATTCTATTTCCTAAGAAAAAAAGGGGAATTTCAGTCAGCACATCCCAGTGCGCAGGTGCATGTTGCTATGGCTAAATACACAAGGAAAGGAAAATACATACAATGCAACGGCACACTGCCAACCAGATAAAGCACAAAATGCCAGAGAGATATGAGGTATTCTGGAGCTAATGCTATGCTTGTTTAGTAAATTAGAGATTCTTGGCAAATATATTTTGTACAAAATTATCTGGGCCCCTCCACCAAATTGTCAAGGTGATCTCTGTAGGACGGGAACCTAACGCTATTTCCTACCTGTTATGTGCCAACCATGGCTTCCGTATAATCAGGGGGTGTTGGTTCCACATGCATGCTGGTTCCCTCTGCCTTTTGCCAATTATGGTGCTTCAAAGGCCTCCACTAATACAGGGATGCAGGTACCAACATGCATGCTGAGTCCACTCGGCTTTATAGTTACACTAATTAAAATCAGCCTTGTGTTCTTTTTTCCCCAAAAGAAAAAAAAAATGCAGCCAGATTTAACAATGGATTTTTGTGCGTTTGAACAGAACTACTAGCCCTGCCTAGCCAAATCTTATCCCTACAGTATAAGTCCCTCCTTGATATAGCAGATGCGAATGAGGAACTGCGGCCTAAATTAATGGTAGGAAAAATACGAACAGATGTCAGGTATATAGACTTTTGAAAGGTTCTAATACACACGCTGTGCACGTAGTCGGGCACACTTGCGTTCTTTTTGCCCCAAAAGAAAAAAAATGCAGCCAGGTACAGTACAGAGCAAAAGTTTGGACACACCTTCTCATTCAAAGAGTTTTCTGTATTTTCATGACTATGAAAATTGTAGATTCACACTTAAGGCATCAAAACTATGAATTAACACACGTGGAATTATATACTTACAAAAAAGTGTGAAACAACTGAAAATATGTCTTATATTCTAGGTTCTTCAAAGTAGCCACCTTTTGCTTTGATTACTGCTTTGCACACTCTTGGCATTCTCTTGATGTAGCTGTGGAGAAATCACAAAACATCACTTTGCTCTTTTTTCTGTTTTATTTTGTTAAAAAGGATAGTTTCACACCTGCGTCAGGGGACTCCGGCAGGCTGTTCCGGCGGGTGCCGCAGGTGCATGTGTGGGGCCGGAACTACGCTCCGGCCCCATTCACTGTAATGGGGGCGGGCCATGGATCCAGCCACAACATGGCAAACCCTGCCGAGAGGCGGCTAGAACAAAAGTACAATATGTTGTTCTTTGAACAATTTTAAATCCATCATTCTACAGTGAGACAAATTATTCACAAGTCGAAAACAAGACAGTTGACAATCCTCCCAAAAATGGACATCCCACCAAATTCATCCCAAGGTCAGAATCTGCAATGTTCTGAGACATTGCAAAAACACAATACTGTAGCTGTATCTAAGACTCCACAGGGTTCAGTTAGCATGTTAAATGTTCAAGCTCATGACAGTACGGTTCAAAAAAGGACTGATCTAGTATAGCATTTTTGGAAGGGTTGCAAGGGAAAAGACCCTTCCTTCTAAAAATAGCATACCAGCACAGCTTAAGTTTGCAAAATTGCATCTAAAGAAACCACAAGACTTCAGGAACAATGTTCTTTTGGCAGATGAAACCAAAGTGGAGTTGTTTGGCCACACTGTAAAGCTTACTGAAAACCAAACACATCTTAGTGGTGGAGAGTTGATGACTTGGGCATGTTTTGCAGGCACAGTCAATCATGAAGTCCACTGTATACCAAATATTCTAGAGTCAAATTTGAGGCCATCTATCCAACAAATTAAGCTTGGATGAAACGGGGTCATGCAACAGGTCATTGAGCTCAATAACACCAGCAAATCTGCAACAGAATGGCTGAAAAAGAAAAGGTCCAAACCTCAACCCAACTGAAATTCTGTGCCAGGACCTTAAAATATACCTAACCTTTCAAAAACTTTGCATTAATCAATAGTGTAGTTTGTGTATATGAGGAATAACACCGTACTGACCTGTAAGGATGTGAATAAAGCAATTAGGCAAATATTTTCTATTTTAGTTTAGAAAGTTTAGTTTAGTTACAGCATTGTTTTTGTCTATGTGTACCTTCTGTCTCACTCAGCTCTTGCCCACTCCTGCTCACTCCCCTCTCCATAGACTTGTTAGCAAGTGGGGATAAGAGGTAAACAGCTCATAACAGGAGAACTAGACATTCTCTGTGATAACATATTACAAAGTTTTTTATGGTTGCTTGTACCATTGATCTATGCAAAAAATTGTATGAAATCAATTTAAGAGAGCTAGCCTGTGCATAAATTAATGCCCGCAAGCCCAAAGGAACTAAAGCAGCGTTGTAAAAAAATTCCTCCAGAATAATGGGAGAGACTGATGTGCAGAAAGTGAATACTTAAAGTCAGGCATGCTCAACCTGCGGCCCTCCAGCTGTTGCAAAACTGCAACTCCCTTCATTCCCGGACAGCCTACAGCTATCAGCCTACTGAAGGGCATGGTGGGAGTTGTAGTTTTACAACAGCTGGAGGGCCGCAGGTTGAGCATCCCCGCTTTAAGTTATTGCTGCTAAAGGTGGTTCTACAAGATATTGATTCATAGGATGTACTTAGTTTTTCACAAATAGCTTGTCACAAACTAGCCTATCCGGGCTTCAGCAGTGAGATCTACAGCTTTGGCGAAACTGCACCAGGAGAGGCATGCTGCTAAGCAATGCACCCTGGTGATGCAACAGCATCATTAGTAACTAGATGCAATTCTCTTTCTTCCCACAGTGGGCCTGTGCTGGAGGAGACTAGCAGTGGACTGATTATTCAGCTGATCTCTCCTGTGTGCTGTGTTCTGATAAATGGAACTCTGAGTCATGGACCTATCAGGTTTTGATCCAGGTATTCGGCACTCTATTTAAACCCCTGCTGGCATTACACGCTTGCCAGTTACAGGTTTTCCTTGCTGTTCTCCAGTTGATATTTTGCTGTTTGGATTGTTACTACTGGATTTGACTTCGGCTTGACTTGGACCTCTCTCTCTCTCTCTCTCTCTCTGCGTTGTGATTTGGTACTGTATTGACCTCCCGGCTTTAACCTTTTCCTGCACTACCTTTCTGCATGTGTTTGTCTGTTTCTGGGTTCCAGTTGTGTGAACAAGCCCCTGCAGTTTTTACCACTGGTGCTTGGTATGACTCCCTGCACTTACCAGCAAAGGGACAGTCGACCACTTATGGACTAGCTGCTTAGGGTTTGCTCTGTAAATAGGCACGGACAACAAGTTGGGTGCAAGTTAGTGCTCACCGTGTGTGTTTTCCCTGCCTACTGTGTTGACATAGCTTTTCCATTTTGGCTTCATTTTTGTTCAATAAATAATAACATGGTGGAATCTGTTGTATGGTGTTTGCAAAATCACGCCCCCTATGTAGTAAGCTTCACCCCTTCACAAATCTGAAAGTATGGTTGTGCAAAGCATATACACTAGTTTTTGATTGCAAACTGCACCAAAATTCTGGAAAATCTTGATTAGCAGATCACCCAGATTTTATGGAAAATTATTGCAGTTCTCTGTAACTTTTTATGTAGTTTTTTCTGAGCCAAAGTACCATAGGATCAGACATAAATATAAATGAAGGACTATTTTTCTACTACTTCTGGCATTGGATCAAAAAAGTGGTTTAAACACTGCTGTGGCATTTTTCCCCAAAAAGCTGTGTGTGAAACCACCATCCTACAGCTTCAGTTTAAGAACAGTATAACTTTCTCTACATGATTATATGCAACACAGAATGTGTAGGTCCATGTTATGTCTGTTTTGTGATTCTGCATTCAAGCACTAGAAATAATTGGTATGAAATCACCATAAACTGATATATTTTAGGCACTCAGAGTTGAACAGTAAAATACCAGGAATGTTATACATAAATCATGTTAGACAGTGGGTCACGCGTATCTGATGAAAGCACTGAAATTGTATGGTATAGAGTCAAATCTGCTATTTTATGGATGAATACCTTCAGTATGTGAGAGCATACTATCTGAAGATATATGAAGCTCATTACATGAATTCAAATGAATTAGCTACTTTCATTAATTACTGTACATTTTTTCATTTACATTTCCAGGGGTCTTTTTGACACTTTATTAAAAACACCAATTCCCCTGCTCAATGATGTAAATATCATCTAATCATGTTGCAACCACTATATCTTTAGAATAGGAATGCACATAACAGCAACTACATAAAAGGAATGGGGCAATGTATGTTGGTGTCTTAGAAAGATTACGCAAATTGTTTTCCATTGAATAAAATTAAACATGACCTAACTTACTGTTACAACAGTGGGTGCGGAACCACTGTGTCAACCAACCAGTTTGACTTTGGCTTAAACCTAAAGGCTTTATTCTGATAGTCCCCTGGCATTCACTCTTTAAACTCCACCAGATACCTCTTGGAGTAGTCTCAGTATGGTTGACAGCTGATCTTGACAGCTAACCCATGGAGGTGAGAGACACTGGCACAGAGCACCCAGAGATTAGCCAAAACTCATAGTCAGTAAGAGGCCAAGGTCAGGGCAGGCAGAGCTCATGAGAATATGTGAAACACGTCTCAGGTCAGGGCTGGAAGCAGAGGATCACTACGGTAAACAGGTATAAGTCAGGTCAGGCAGTGGAGGTCAGATTGCAGTACATAGGCTGAGATTGGCACACGGGCAAACAAAAGAATCAAACGTCTTAGCAAGGGACTAGCAAGCTAGGAACCTAATTGCTCAGGCAAGGAATGAGACAAACAGCACAGCGTGTATAGCAGAAGCTGATTAGGAATTGGAAACTGCCTACTAGATGCACAAAGAGGAGGGTTAACTCTTGCAGTACTGCATAATGAGGTGAGGTTCAATAAAGAATGTTCCTAAAAGCTGCTGCTGGAGCTCTGGAAAGATGACAGACACAACGTGAGTGGAGTGATGCATGTGCCCACCCGAAGTAGCGGGGCAGTGGCAGGCACTAACCATTAACATAACACTTACTAATAAAGGTCATTTTAACACATTTTAAAGGACACAGACACAGTCAGAATACATAACTAACTAGTTCAGTCACTCACAACTGACATTTCCTATACTGGAGGTGCTCACTTTCCTTTTCTTTTTTATTTGGCCCAGACTGCCATGACAAGTTCCCTCAAAGACTGCAGAATTTTCCTCAGAGAAATCTTTGGTCAATGTTGCCACTATAGGGGTTTTAGAGGTAGTGGTTGCTTCTGGAGCCTAAGGGGGCCCGAAGACATCTCGGCCACATAAGCCATTAGCATTATAAATGACATATAGTAGCTGCGGGCTATTTACAGATTTTGTATTTTAGCAAACTTAGCTGTTGCACAACCTCATAAAATGCACCATAGCTGATGTACAACCGTATAATATAGATGCTTTGGCTGCAGAACTTCATACTGCTAGAAAATAGACCAGTGTATATACTGTATACTGCGGGAAAATGGACCAGTGTATATACTGTATACTGCTGGAGAATGGACCAGTGTATATACTATATCCTGCTGAAGAATGGACTGGTGTATATACTCTATACTGCTGGAGAATGGACTAAATCTATACTGTATACTGCTGGACAATAGACCAGTGTATCTACTGTATACTGCTAGAAAATAGACTGGTGTATATTCTGTATAACGCTGGAGAATGGACCAGTGTATATACTGTATAGTGCTGGAGAATGGACCGGGGTATATACTGTATACTGCTGAAGAATTATACTCCAAAATGTGGAACTTCTTTTTACGCTGCTCTCACCAATTTTACCTAAAATGAGGAAGCCTCCGCCTAGCAGTTTAAAAAATATGAACAATCAGCCCTTGCCCTGTGCTATATAGCTATACAGCATGAAATGCTCCAATTCTCATATCATAGGAGCTGCCTGGGAGAAAAAGGGGATATGCCGTTTTTGATTGTGACGTTTTTGTTGTCTTGACTTTCTCTGTCCTGTTCACTAAGATGGAAGCATATGCTCAGTTCCATCCTTCAATTGCCCCTAGCTGCAGCAGACAGGACACACCCTCTGAAAAAAGACATGCCCCCTAAACTGCCAACTTGAAATACCATATTTCTTGCCTAACAAGATGCCATTTTTTTCACCCATAACACCCATAAGTGGGGGGAAAATGGCAGTTTGTCTCATAGAGCGAATACTAATAAGCGCTTCCATTATGGCTGTACTCACAGCTCCCCGGTCTTCTTCTACCAGTGCCGTTTTTTCACTGGCGTGTGCTGTCCGCAATCCATTGAGTTAAATGTGTCTGTTCACATGTCAGTATTTTTTAACTGACCGTGGGTAATTATAAAAATCACGAGGACATGCACTACTTTGATCTGTGATGCAGACCAAGCAAGCCCATTGAAGTCTATGGGTCTGTGAAAATCGCTGACGCACATCCGTGTTGTGTCTGTGTTGTGTCCGTTTTTCACTGAAGACTAATAGGAGATTCTTTATTCTTTCATTTTCAGTGAGCAACGTCAGTGAATTACAGATGATACACGGATGATAAAAATGGACACACGGATGCATACATAAGCTTTTTTTCACGGACATTGGGTGCTTCCGTGGGGTTTCTCTGTGTGCCTCTGCACTGCAAAAAAAAAGCGCACTACTTTTTTGTGGTGCGGACCGTCTGATGCGGATGGCGGACCCCATTCAACTGAATGGGTCTGCGATCCGCATGCAGCGGCCCTACGGTCAGTGCCCCTGTATTGTGGACCGAATTTGGGGGTCTGAGCTGAGGTCCGATTAACATTGGAGGTCTGATGTGAGATCTGATTAACACTGGGGATCTGATTGGGGGTCTGATCTGAGGTCTGATTAACACTGAGGGTCTGATTGGGGTCTGAGCTGAGGTCTGATTAACACTGAGGGTCTGATTGGGGTCTGAGCTGAGGTCTGATTAACACTGGGAGTCTGATCGGGTGTCTGAGCCGAGGTCTGATTAACATTGGGAGTCTGATCGTGGGTCTGAGCTGAGGTCTGATTAACATTGGGGGCCTAATTGGGAGTCTGATCTGAGGTCTGCTAAAAATATTTTTTCTTAATTCCTCCTTTAACCCCTTCCCGCCCAGCGCCGTACATGTATGGCGCTGCGGGACGTGAGTTGCCGTCCAGCACCGTACATGTACGGCGCGCTGATCGGACGGGTGCAGGAGCTGATGCCGGCGCATTAACCCTTCATGTGCCACGGTCAGCGCTGACCGCGGCACATGAGGTGTGCGGCATGTCAGGATGGCGAGCGAGGCCATCGGGTCCCCGCGCTGCTGTGGCGGGGACCCGATGGCTTGGATAGCAGCCCGATGCCTTCTTTAGGCATTGTGGCTGCGACCGGCTCTATACAAATATCACATGATCTACCCCATCGGTTAAACGCCGTAAAAAAATAAATAAATAAATAAATAAACATTACGCCAAAACAGATTTTTTAATTACCTCACGTCTCAAAAAACATAATATCAAACAATCAAAAAGTCGTATGTATCCCAAAATGGTAGTAATAAAATGTCACCTCATTCCGCAAAAAATGAGCCCCCACACAAGATCAGATTCATAGCCAAAAAAATGAAAAAAATATGGCTCTTAAAAAATTGCAACACAAAAACATGATTTTTTTTTCTAAAAATGCTCTTATTGTGTAAAACGTAAAAAAAAATAACAAAAAATAGACATATTTGGTATTGTTGCGTCCGTAACAACTGGCTCTACAAAAATATCACATGATCAACCCCATCAAGTGAACCACGTAAAAAAAATCCAATAAAAATTATGCCAAAACAGCTTTTTTTGTCGCCTTACCTACAAAAAAACATAATATCAAACAATCAAAAAGTCATATGTATCCCAAAATGGTAGCAATAAAAACTTACCTCATCCCGCAAAAAATGAGCCCCCACATAAGATCATAGCCAGAGAAATGAAAAAAATATGGCTCTTAAAAAATTGCAACACAAAAAACTGATTTTTTTTTCTAAAAATGCTCTTATTGTGTAAAACGTAAAAATAACGGACGCAATATTTGGTATCGTTGCGTCCGTAACAACCGGATCTATAAAAACATCACATAATCTACCCCATCAAGTGAACTGTGTAAAAAAAAAATATAGAAAAATGCCCCTAAACTGCTTTTTTTTGTGACTCAACCTCCCAAAAATTAGATTAAAAAGTGATCAGAAAGCCAGATGTACCCCAAAAGGGTGCCAATAAAAAGCACAGCTTGTCCCACAAAAAATAAGCCCTCACGCAGCTCAGTCCACAAAAATATTAAAAAGTTATCGCTCTTAAAAACCATGACAGAAAATTCTATGTTAGAAAATGCAGATGCTGCTCCTCCCCTTCTGAGCCCTGGCGTATCCCTAAATAACAGTTTATGACCACATGTGGGGTGTTTCTGCAAACTGCAGAATTGGGGTAATAAATATTGAGTTTTCTTTTGTTGTTAACCCTTGATGTGTTACAGGAAAAAAATTATTAAAATGGAAAATCTGCAATCTATCTGCATCTATTTTGCTTTATTTCCTGTGGAATACAGGGTTAACAACATTTCTAAAACCAGTTTTTAATAGTTTGAGGGGTGTAGGTTCTAAAATAGGATCATTTATGGGTGGTTTCTATTATGTAAGCCCACAAACTGACTTCAGAACTGAACTGGTCCTTAAAAAAGTTGATTTTGCAAATTTTCAAAAATTGCTTCTAAAATTCTAAGGCCCCTTTCACATGAGCGAGTTTTCCGCACGGGTGCAATGCGTGATGTGAACGCATAGCACCCGCACTGAATCCTGACCCATTCATTTCAATGGGTCTGTGCATCAGTTCTGCGTTGCGTGAAAAACACAGCATGTTCTATATTCTATGTTTTTCACGCAGCCCTGGTCCCATAGAAGTGAATTGGGCTTCAGTGAAAAACGCATTGCATCCTGTAGCAAGTGCAGATGCAGTGCGTTTTTCACTGATGGCTGCTAAGAGATGTTGTTTGTAAACCTTCAGTTTTTTATCACGCACGTGAAAAACGCATCAAATTGCATTGCACCCACGTGGAAAAAACTGAACAACTGAACGCAATCGCAGACAAAACTGACTGAACTTGCTTGCAAAATGGTGCGAGTTTTCCTGAACGCACCCTGAACGCATCCTGACATAATCCGTCACGCTTTTGTGAAAGGGGCCTAAACCTTCTAATGTCCTAAAAAAATAAAATGACACTACCAAAATGATGCCATCATAAAGTAGACATATGGGAATGTCAATTAATGAGTATTTTATGGGGTATCACTATCTGTCTTAAAAGCAGAGAGATTCAAATTTAGAAAACAGTGAATTTTTCCAAATTTTCGATAACTTTTGGATTTTTTTATAAATAAAAGTAAAACATATCGACTCAAATTTACCATTAACATGAAGTACAATGTGTCACGAGAAAACAATCTCTGAATGACTTGGATAAGTAAAAACGTTCCAAAGTTATTACCACATAAAATGACACATGTCAGAATTGCAAAATTAGGCCTGGTCAGGAAGGGGATAAGTGGCCCGGATGGAAAGTGGTTAACCCTTTCAAGACCAAGCCATTTTTAACCTTCGTGACCAGGCTTAATTTTGCAAATCAGACGTGTCACTTAGTGACAACTTTGGAATGCTTTTATTTATCAAAGCAATTCTGAGAATGTTTTCTTGTGACATCTCATAGTTGATGTTAGGGGTAAATTTGGGTTGATAAGTTTTACCTTTATATTATAAAAATTCCCAAATTTACAGAAAATTTGGAAAAAAATGTAATTTTCTAAATTTTAATTTCTACACCTTACAGGCAGATAGTGATACCTCATTAAATAGTTTTTACTTAGTATTCCCTATATGTCTACTTTATGTTGGCATCATTTTGAAAATTGCATTTTATTTTTTTAGGACGTTAGAAGGCTTAGAATTTAAGAAGCAATTTTTCAAATTTTCTATCAAATTTTCATAACAGATTTTTTTCAAGGACCAATTCAGTTCTGAAGTCACTTTGAGGTCCTTACATAATAGAAACCACCCATAAATGACCCCATTTTAGAAACTAAACCCCTCAAATTACTCAAAACTGGTTATACAAACTATGTTAACCCTTTAGGTGCTCCACAAGAATTATAGGAAAATGGGGGTGAAATTTACAATTTTCAGTTTTTGTACAGATTTTTAATTTTAATCCAAATTTTCCTATAACATAGCAAGGGTTAGCAGAAAATCGAACCTCAATTTTTATTATTTTATTACCCTGATCCTGCAGTTTCCAAAAACACCCCATTTATGTTCGTAAACAGCTGTATGGGCACACGGCAGTTCTCAGAAGGAAAGGAGCAACATATGGTTTTTGGAGGGCAGATTTTGCTGGAATGACTTTTGGGTACAGTGTCATATTTAAAGGCACACTAAGGCACCCCTACAGTAGAAACCCCCAAAAGTGACTCCATTTTGGAAACTACACCCCTCAAAGGCGTTTCATAATATTTAGAAACACTTGGCTGTGAAAATGAAAAATTATATTTTTTACAAGAAAAAGTTGCTTAAGCCCACGTTTTTCACTTTAACGAGGGATAACAGGAGAAAATGCACCCCATAATGTGTTACCCATTTTCTCCTAAATACAGTAACACCCCATATGTGGTTGTAAACTGCTGCATGAGCAGATGGCAGAATTCAAAAGGAAAGAAGCAACATCTGCATTTTCTAACGTGGAGTTTGCTGAAATAGATTTTAACGGCCATAACGTTTTTATTTCTTTGTTGACTGAGCTATGTGGGGGCTCATTTTTTTGCGGGATGGGCTGTAATTTTTAATGGTACCATTTTTGGTTACATATGACTTTTTGATTGCTTTTAATTAAATTTATAATGAGGTGAAATGAGCTAATATTGAAATTCTGCCAGTGTTTTTTTTATTTTTATTTTTATGGGGTTCTCCATGTGGTGTATTTGATAAGATAATTTTATTCTGTGGATTTATACGGTTATGGCGATACCAAATTTGTATTGTTTTTTTTCCTGTTGTACCACTTTTATATCATAAAATCACTTTTTGTTACTTTTTTATTTTTCTTTCAACATAGTTGTATGAGGGCTAATTTTTGGGGGGATGGGCTGTAGTTTTTATTGGTATCATTTTTGGATGCATATGACTTTTTGATCACTTTTATTAAATTTTTTTCAGTAGGTAAGGCAAAAAAAATAAAATTAAACAGCAATTCCCCCATTGTTTTTTAATTTTTTTGTAAAACTATCACCATGCGGGATTATTTCCATGATCATTTTATAGATCAGGTCATTACGGACACGGCGATACCAATTATGTCTAGTTTATTTTATTTTTTTTTATTTTTTAATCTATTATAAAAGAGCGGATAGGGGAAAAGTCAATTCATTTTATTTTTAATTTATATTTTTATTTATTTAATTTTTTACATTGATTTTTTATTTAATTTTTTATTTTTGCACTTTATTTATTTTTTTTTTCCTTTATCAAATCCCACTTGGATCTTGAAGATCCAGTGGGGTTGATGCCAGTTCTATACTTTGCAATGCTCTTGCATTGCAAAGTATAATACCATCAGTTTTACACTGATAGATGGCAACACTGGACGCCTTTGCAAGGCGTCCGGTTGCCATGGCAACCATCAGGTCACTGCCATCGGAGCGCAGCAGCCCAATGGTTAACTCTGGTAAACGCTTGGTTGCCGCTGACTGCGGTATCTAAGAGGTTACAGCAGAGTGTCAGCTTACTGCTGACACTTGCTGCTGATGGTGGCGGTTCAGAAACAGAGCCGCCGCCATCACATACACAAGGGGGACCTCACAAGGGGGCTCACCTGAGGGATGTAGACTCAAATGGGGCAGAGGCAGGCGGACATAGATGCCGGCACAAGAAGTGCATCCCGGCAAAGACAGGTTGGAGGCAGGCCGCACAGGGGGGGCGGTGGGGGCTGGCAGCGGGTGGTCGGGCATGGCACAGGAGTGCTCAGATCGTTGCAGGGGGCACAGAGTGGGGGCACAGATGGAGCCCACAGATCAGAGGAATGGAGCACACATTTCCTGATTTCATGCTGTCATCTGCAGAGTGCGATCACAGCATGAAACCGGGATTTGTACACTGCCGCAACCGATTGGTTAGTCGGCACAGACTAACCAATCGGATCGATCACCGGCAAAGGACCGCTCTGATTGGTCCCTTGCCGGCATTACTGGACTGTACGCTGTCCCTGACAGCACCAGTGCAGGGCAGAAGCTTTAATCCAAGCGCTTTGCAGCGCTTGGATTAAAGAGCTGCCATGACATTTATATACGTGCTATCTGCACGGGGCATGTGTAGATAGCACGTATGTAGCCGTATGGCTGATGTGAAGGGGTTAATCATGGGAAAAGCCCCTTTCAATTAATTAGTTAAAGAATAATACATCTCCTAGTTCTTGTAGATCAAATTATGTACTTTAAATCAGCGGTCCCCAACCACCAGCCCAGGACCGGTCCCTGTATCATTGTTTGCCGGGCTGCGGCGGCGGTGGTGGGGGACAGGGAGATAAGCGCTTCCATTGAGGAAGCGCTCATCTCCATAATCATCTGTATCGCCATCCTCAGGACAGCGATACAGATGCCTGTGCTACGGGGCAGGGGAAGGAGAGGCGTCTGCCCTGCCCGTTCCTCTGATAGGCTGCAGGCCTAGTGCCTGTAGCCTATCAGAGGCCGGCTCAGACTGCGCGATGAGATCATCGCGCCGCCTGAGCTGTACGGCACAGGACACAGGCCGGAGGAGGCCTGCATCGCATCACTGCCAGCCTGATGGAAGTAAGTGTAAGTGTTTAGTTGGGTTTTTTTGTACCATACCAGAGGAGAGAAGCACTGGGGGGCACTTCTAACTGGCACATTATATGGGAGGCACTGTGGGGGCATTTATGGAGGCACTTCTTATTGGCATATTATTGGGGGGCATTTATGGGGGCACTTCTTATTGGCATATTAGTGGGGGAATCTATGGGGCATTTCCTATTGGCATATTATTGGGGGGCTCTATGGGGGCACTTATTGGCATATTATTGGGGGAATCTATGGGGGCATTTCCTATTGGCATATTATTGGGAGGCACTGTGGAGGCATCTATGGGGGCACTTCTTACTGACACAATATTGGGGGGCACTGTGGGGGCACTTATTGGTACATTATTGAGGGCACTGTGAGGGCATCTATGGGGGCACTTCTTACTGGTACAATATTGGGGCACTGTGGGGGCATCTATGGGGGCACTTCTTACTGACACAATATTGGGGGGCACTGTGGGGACACTTATTGGTACATTATTGAGGGCACTGTGAGGGCATCTATGGGGGCACTTCTTACTGGTACAATATTGGGGCACTGTGGGGGCACTTTTTACTGGCACATTATTGGGGGCAGTGTGGGGGCATCTATGGGGCACTTCTTACTGGTACATTATTGGTGGCAGTGTGGGGGCATCTATGGGGCACTTCTCACTGGTACATTATTGGGGGCACTGTGGGGGCATATATGGGGGCACTTTTTACTGGCACATTTGTGGGGGCACTTCTTATTGGTACATTATTGGGGGCATCTATGGGGGTACTTCTAACTGGTACATTATTGGGGGGCACTATGGGGGCACTTCTTACTGGCACATTATTGGGGGCAATGTGGGGGCATCTACTGAGGCCACAAAGAAGGGGTATTTTATATGTAGGGCACTGTATGGGGGCATTTTATGTTATATTTATATATTTTAATATGCACCTTGCGTGAATCAGTCAGCTCCGACAGCATCGTCGCCCCCCTTCCCCGGTCCCTGGGGAAATTGCGAGAAACCGGGCCTTGGTGCAAAAAAGGTGCGTGCCATCCTGCTCTTCCTGCGCTGTGGAGACCTGCCAGGAGCATGTAAGTATGTATGTGTATATGTCTGTGCGTGTGTGTATGTACTGTACTGTACTGCCGCGGTTCCAGCCCCACACATGTCCCTGCGGCAGCACGGATCCGGCGGCACCCTTCACCTGCCGGATCCGTGCTGCCGCTACTGTGAAAGAGGCCTAAGTCAATGGGGAACAGACCCGTTTTGTGTACAATAAAACGGATTCGGCACCATTGACTTACATTGTGTGACAGGACAGATCCATCTTGCTCTGCATCCCATGCCGGACAGAAAAACACTGCTTGATTTTAAAAAGATTATAGGCACAGACACATTCGTAAATCTATGCCTTTTGGAATTTTGCTTTTTATGTGCATTTTACTGGAGTTTTTTGCTGAATTATTTTTAGGCAAAAAAGCACAACACAAGCATGCATTTTTTGTAAGGACATTCTTTGACACTTGAGGTGTTTTTTGGGTCAGTGACTTTTTTTTCAAATCACAGTATTGTGTTTTTCATGGCATGCATTTTTCCATACTGCTCTACATAGGTAGTTACATTAAAAGAAGTTATATATTTTCCTATAAAAAAAAGTTAATGCAAAAAAACCACCATTAAAATGCCTACACACTATTTGGCCAAAAACACCACAAAAGCACCTAAAAAAAAACACTACAAAATGCTACACAAGTTTTAAAAAAAAACACACAAAAAAACTATATGTGGTAGGATCCTTAGTGACACTACGGCATTTATTCCAGTCTTCCTTTTCTAATACAATTTTTGAAAGTTAAAACATTAGTATACAAAGTACAGCAGATGTGAATGCTCTTAGCAGCCTTATTAAATTATATAGGTCATATAGATGAGTGAACTGATTTGTAATGAACAGGATACGTTACAAATTTCACAAAAAATTGCCAGCCAAATGAATCCGAAGCTTTTCTCATTTGCTTCGGACAAATCGCATAAACGGTGTGCAGTGCCATTTTACTGTCCATGTTGATGGACAAAACAGCGAGGGAGGAAGAAAAAGGATGGGCGCATGACACTGGAAGAGAGTGGGGGAGGAGTGTTGAAATAATACTTATTGTTCTGTGTATTGCAACAACTACATTATGTGATTGTCTGTTTCTGGACACAGTGTTATGTTGTTAATAAAGTACAGCTAAAATGGCAGGAAGGGGCAGAGACTTACTGCACACATATGCAATGTGCTACTCCCCCCCCCCCCCGGGCCAATTGGGTCCCAGTGTTAGGAATGCTGAGTGGTGATGTGGCCATATAGTTTTGTGTCATGGTGCTTCAACCTGGATACTGTCATTCCCCAGGGTTAGGCTCCATAGCATCCAAGGAGTTGTAGTTGGTGGAATACAGTTCAACGGTTTTTACTTGAATAAACTTGCAATAACCTTGTGTCATCCAAACAATGCTTAATCTTTCTCTTGGCTCCAGCAGGCAAAGGGTAAACTAGCAGGGAAACATGAATACTTTGTTTTCTCCCTCTCTGCTGTGCTATTCTCTGGTTCAAAAGACAGTTCTCATGGGGGCGTGGCCTGCAGCTGAAAGTGGCAGACGTCTCTGTGTAGAGCTCCTGACCGAGCGACTTTATGCTCAGCCATCTATCATCTTATCTGGCTTATTCCGGCGTGATACCGACCCGATACAGCTCCATGAACCACCAGCTTCCAGGAGAACCTCGATTGCTGCAAGAAGACTCGAGATAACAGAAGATCCGATCGCGGCCTACTGGACGCCTGGAATCCCCGTCTCGCGTGACGGACCAGCTGGCGCTCTCACCCGCGCAAGTACCAGCACTGTACAGGCATACTGCCTGATAAACAATACAGCATCGACGCTAGCGGGGACATACCCTATTGCAAGATTAGAAGAGGGGAGCGCAGGAGTAAGCGGCGGAGACGCTGGGGCCTGGAGGCCTGGAAACTGAGCCACTCTATAGCGCGGCGAACGGTTCTCCTAGAGTTGACCCACTAGCTGGAAACACCTTGAGATCTTACCTGGATGACTGTATCGGGAGTTCCAGATTACCGGTGAGAGTGGCGGGAAAGACCGGGACTTGTGAGTCACGTGGGGCATCCGCCATCTTGCCTGACTGAAGCGTCTGCCTGTGTGCTATCTGGGTGAGCTGTCTTACCTGTGCAACATCTGGGACTGACTTCTCCCCACTCCCTAAAAGGGAATTCAGCTGCAAGACATTTCCTTTATAGAGGACCCTGTCCTAATTTTTCTGGGCTGAGGGACACTCGGCCTACATACAGCGAAGCTTTTACTAAGCATTTCTGGCCATCTGACCACTCATTTAGAGGCTCATAGCCTAATATTTTTGGTCTTCCTTGGGAGGACTACCACATTTATGTTTTGTTAATTCTACGGGGATTGTGGTCGCAGGACCTCAGTTATTTCTAGCAAGCGGCCCCCTGACCTTATATTTATTCCTGACATCACAATTCGGGAATGGTGAAAGTGGGCACGCCAGATATGTCGGGCTCATTGAAGCCACAAAAGAGCCAACAAGATATGCAGAAATTCCTTCATAAAGGCTAGAATTTTTCTTCAGCATCTCAGAAATCCAGAAAAATGTGCTTCCCCAACATCTGATATGGAGGCCTCAGACACGGAAGGACAAGACAGAGAGCTGGCATCGGATGCAGATTCCCAGCTTCAAACTTGTCATAAAATGCTGCAGACCATTATTGAAAAAGCTATACAGCCTGTTCTAGCTGAACTGTCAGATATTAAGACAGATATAAGAGAAATAGGAGGCAGAGTGGAACACCTTGAAGAGACCCAACTGTCCTTAATCACCCACGGAGAGGCAACTACATCGGCTCTACATTCCTGTCAAATTCACCTTAACAACTTATTGTCCTACATAGAAGACCAAGACAATAGGGGTAGGAGAAATAATTTGCGCATAAAAGGGATCCCAGAACCATCTGCACCTGAAGATATTCTCCACACCACTTACTCGATATTACGGCCACTGTTGCCCCCAGCCATGGCGGGAGATTTGATCTTGGAAAGGGCACATAGGGCCCTTAAGCCTAAACCTAAGGAGAGCGAGTCTCCCAGGGACATTATTTGTAGGGTCCTTAACTTTCAAGATAGAGAGGCTATAATGAAGTCAGCGAGAGACGCACACGATCTGCAATTCAATGGTTCCACGTTTGCAATTTTTGAAGATCTCTCTCCAGTAACTCTCAACAAACGTAGACAGCTGAAACCAGTCACAGATGCTCTCAGGGCCAAGGGCTACCCCTACCGCTGGCTATTTCCATTCGGAATTGCGTGCACAATTCAAGGGACTGTCAGTTATATTAGGCGCCCAGATGACTTACTACCCTTGTGCGAATATATTGACTTGGATCCTTCCGAAATTCCATCTTGGATGCAGATTGCGGATATCACTGATTTACCTAAATTACCTTCTACCTTCCCGTGGAAGATTCAGAGGACCCGCGCCGGAAAGAAGCGTCCTGTACCTCCGTTAGAGTGACTTTGTGAGAATTTTTGTTCCTCATATATCTTGCTTTTTCTACAGATTTATCCTCTCATTTCATAATCGCTCAGCAGTTAATAATGTTAGGAAGAGTTATATATATTGCACTACTTAACATCTCAGAGGGTATGCTGTAAGTTCGTATTTTTTATTATTACTTTCTCTGTGTTCCTCCGTGTCTTGTTCCTTTTTTGGGACTTAGCCAGGTATCTCTAGCAATAGGCTGAGGTCTGTTAAGACCCATCCCATACCTGCTTGTTTTATATCAATAGATCGGCTCACAGGGTGAGCACTACCTTGGGTTGGTCACTGTTTGTTTACATCTATAGCTTTCAATTTACAGTTACTTGTATTCATTGTTTTGTGCTCTGACATAAAGTTTTGTGGCTGACATAAAGGTTACTGCCTGGAACGTTCGAGGGATGAACACTCCACAGAAACGGTCCCGTATCTTCCAGCATCTAAGATCCCTGCACACAGACATCGCTATCCTCCAAGAAACACATTTCAAGATGGGTAAGGTACCCAATTTGCCTATGACATACTTTTCCCAGTGGTATCACTCCTGTTACTCGCTATCTAAATCTAGGGGAGTAACTATTGCATTTAAGAGGTCCCTTCCCTTTGTTCTTACCTCTAGTTTGGTTGATATCGAGGGACGGTATCTTTTCTTGAAAGGGACATTGGCTGGCACCAAAGTCACCATAGCTGGCATATATGCCCCTAATTCTAACCAGGTTTCTTGGCTAATTGATACTTTAAGTAAGCTTAAGGCATTCCAAGAGGGCATGAATATTTTGGGGGGTGATTTTAATGTGACCTTAGAACCGCCTTTAGACTCTTCCTCTGGTAAATCTCAGTTCTCGCATAAAAAATTGAGGGCACTGAAGCAATCCTTCGCTAATCTTATGGTATGTGATGTGTGGAGACAATTCCACCCTAATGATAAGGAATACTCCTTCTATTCGGAGGTTCATAAAACGTATCAGCGGATAGACTATTTATTTCTCTCCTCCAACTACCTGCCGTGTCTCAAAAGGGCTGACATTGGCATTATAGGCATCTCAGACCACGCGCCAGTTACACTGGTGACCACGATAGACTCCCTCCCATCTAAAACCTATACGTGGCACCTCAATGAAAACCTTCTGAAGAATGCTACCCACAAACTAAAGATTGAAAAAGCACACAAGTCAGTAGTCAGAGGGGAATTGATTTCTCTAGGCTCTTATGTGAAGAAGCAGAAGAGACGTGAGATGGATGACTTGATTGGTAGGATTACTAAATTGGAAAGGGCGCATAAGCATGTTATCGGCTTTCTCTACAGCTGCGGTCGATAGGGACTTCCCAGCTCAATCCTTAATGGCTCATATTACTGTGCTACCTAAAGAGGGAAAAGACGTGAGCTTATGTAGTAGTTACCGTCCTATCTCGCTACTGAATACAGACATAAAACTTTATGCTAAAGTATTGGCGAACCGCATACAACCCCTTCTCCCTCTATTGATTGACGCATATATCATTCCCAGTACTCTCTGATATTTTTCACTCATTCCAAACACTTTCCAATTTTAAGATAAATCCTGCCAAATCTCAGGCTTTGAATCTCACGTGCTCTTCTCGAAAGGTGGAGGAAGCTAAGGCCAAATCTCCTTTTACTTGGTCCTCTACCTCTATTTCCTACTTAGGGGTTCAGCTGTCCCCTTCACCTGATCAGTGGTACTCACTTAATTATGCTCCCCTAATAACTTCAATTGAACAACGGGTTGGAGAGTAGAGAATCCTATATATCTCGTGGTTAGGAAGGGTCAATCTTCTGAAAATGTTAATAGTGCCGAAAATATTATATATGTTGCAGGTTTTGCCAATATTTCTCCCCCTCTCCTTCTTTACAAAATTACGCAGCATTTTTCTCAAATACATTTGGAACAAGGGCATGTACCGCATAGCTTATAGTACGTTAATTAAGCCCAAGGACAGGGGAGGAATGGGCCTTTCTGATTTGGAGAAATTGTACGAAGCATTGCAACTTCAGAGAATATTAGATTGGTATAAAACCACCCCCACGAAACTGTATGTCCCAATTGAATTGGAGGTTGCGGGAACATCTTTAACGCAGGCCTTGATATGGGTAAGACGTGGACACCGACTCCCGTTGCCTCTATCTAACCTGACTAAAGGGCCCCTTTTGTTTTGGAAGAATTTTTCGCAAGCTCTAGACATATGGTCATATCCCTCTCCCTTGACAAAGTTAGGAGATTTGTTAGGTATCCAGTACCCATATAATGGGCTGTGGGGTACTACTCAAAAGGTGCTAAATCAAAAATACTTAGGAGATGTACTTGAAGGTGGCTCTTTTCCTAGCCTAACCCGTTTGCCGGAGATGATGCCTGGTGCCCATCTGGACTTTCTTACGTACTCACATCTGCTCGCCAGTTTTACTGCTCTCTCGGATAAAAAGAACTTATGTAAGGAACTTTCATGGTTAGAGAAGCTAGCTGCACAGCAATCTATGATCCCCAAATTGATTTCTAAATTGTATTCAGCACTTGTATCCCCACCTCAGTTGGTACGATTGCCTTTCATTGATACATGGGAGAAAGAGCTGAAATTCGAGAAGTATACGCTAAATGTTGTGGACCGTCGAGATGTATCACTCTTCAAGAGACCTCCTATAAACTGGTGAGCAGATGGTATAAAACTCTGGTGGCATTGCATGCTATCTCTCCCTCTACACAACCAGTCTGCTGGAGATGTATGTCGGCGAATGAGTCTTACTCACATATTTGGTGGGAGTGTGCTCCCATCCAGCTTTATTGGAGGTGCATTTCCAGGATTTTGGGAAATGTATGTCTGGGGGCTCCAAGGTTAACCCCCAAGATTCTTTTTCTAAACATTACTCCCCCGAATCAAACCCGCTTTAACAGCTTTCTTTGGCGGCAACTAGTCCTAACATCTAAAGCTATGATTCCCTTGTATTGGAAACAAACAGTTGCCCCGCCAATTGATCATTGGATAAGGAAAGTTGGCCAGGTTGCCAGGCTGGAAGAACTCAGTGCCACTACCCAGAAATCCCTTGCGAGGTGTAGGAAAATATGGAAACCATGGTATGACTCATAGAGTGATCTCCATGCGTATTACACTGGGAGTTAGTTGAAGCACTCCCCCTCTCTTCTCTCAGGCGCTCCAGATATAGGCTTCCATATTATATTTCCTCTGTTTTACTCATGGGTGGGCCGTCTAGCCAAGAGGAGTTTCTTTCCATCGGCGGTCAGAGAGTGTTCTCTCTTTCTTTATGTCAGCCATCTCTAAACCGGGAGAACAGACTAGCCAATCACAGCGATCGCTAGCCCGGGACCGCCCCCATTGGTCCCGGGCTGGTTAGCTGAGACCCCTGGCTGTAAGTAACAGCCGGGGTCTCAGCTCTGTCACCATGTCATCAGACATCGTGACAGTTTAATGCCATGACGGCTTATCCCGTCATGGGGCGGCAAGCGGCTCCTGCCCATGACGGGATAAGCCGTCATTCGGCGTTAAGGGGTTAAAACCAATAAAAATATATTTACAAAAAAAGACATTTCTCATCACTGCAAAAAAATAACATTGTCAAACACGTGTTTTAATGAAAAAATAGTATTACTGCACCAGAAAGTATAGGTCAGAAACCTTTCACTGCTAAAACTGCAGATTTACTTTTCTAAATTGTCAATACCAGTGTCCAGTGTGTTTGTGGAAGGGGAGGGATCCAAAACATTTAATTGCACCTGTGTTTAAATTGCAGAAAAAACACCTAGAATTTTGCTAGTATCATTTAATAATCTATGTTTACTAAACCCATGACTTTTAATTAATATGCCTCATAATAAAATATCAGGAAAACAGAAGAGTGCAAAATGAAAGACCCATGCCTCATCTTCCAAGTGTAGTGGTAGAAGTGGGCCACAGTTCTCCCAGGCTGTTAAAAGGTACAACATTATTATTGAGGACAAAGAGAATGAGATTGTGGACTGGATGGCTCACTCCTCCTCTTACTCATAACAGGATTATGTGGAGGACACCTCTGAGTTTGACACAGTGCCTTAGAGCCAGGGGTAACCGCATTCCTCCTACCTCTCCTCCTTGCAACCCCAAAGAAGCCTTTCAGTTGCATCCTTTCTGTCTTCACTTCCCTGCCCAAGAGGAGGCAACTAAACCCCACCAAGTGCTATGGAAGATACTAAAGACAGTCTGCTCATGGATGACTTGTGTGAGAGCAGTCAGCGTTTTGAATGCTATGCGGAGGAAGTTTAGGTGAACACCATGCAAAGCTGTGTTGGAGGCACTTGTAGCCATAGTGGTGGCAGGGGCAGTTGTAGTGACAGTTGTAGTCGGGGGAAATACAGAGCAAGGAATCAGGCAGCCAAGAAGCACAAAACGACATATAATGGTCTGATTAAAGTGGTGTAGAGGGTGAGCACTATGATGATTGTATGTTCAACAGGTCCTGGGAGATAGATCAGGGTTCTGAGAAGGAAGTGACATCAGAGGAGGAGGGTGGTGGTGGCAACAGCAGCAGTAAGGAGCAGAAGCAATGTACAGCCAGAACCTCCCTAAAAAAAATGTCAGAGCCATATCTGCTTCGGGAACTGGTGGTGTCACTATTACTGTGGGCGCAGGCTCAAAATGTGCAAGGGTTAAGCTAAGCTCAGCAGCCACTTGCTCTGGGCAAGTATCTCCTGTCTGGCAGTTTTTCTCCACAGTGCTGGAAGACAAAAGCATTGTCATGTGCAAATTCTACAGCAGGGGTACTCAACTGGCGGACCGCGGTCCGGATTCGGACCGCGGTCCGCCAGTTGAGTACCCCTGCATGCACCCGGGTACCGGCTCTCACGGGGTGCCAGAGTCCAGAAGCAATGAGCACTTCCATCAATACCGTCAATGATGTCACTCACCGCTCTTCTCCCCACGCTCCTCCCTTCCTTCAGGCCCGCTATGCTGTGAATGGTGAAGCAGGAAGACTTCTCCTGCTCCACCATTTAGTCTGTACAGATCGCGCTGCCAGCCGATGTGGGAGGGGGCACACAGGACTTTATCACTATGGAGGGGGCACAGAGGGCTTTATCACTATGGAGGGGGCACATAGGGCTTCATCACTATGGAGGGGGCACAGAGGACTTTATCAACATGGAGGGGGCACAGAGGGCTTTATCATTATGGAGGGGACACTGAGGACTTTATCACTATGGAGGGGGCAAAGAGAACATTATCACTATGGAGGGGGCACAGAGCATTTTAGCACTATGGAGGGGGCACAGAGAACTTTATTACTAAGGAGGGGGGCACAGAGGGCTTCATTACTATGGAGGGGGCACATAGGACTTTATCACTATGGAGGGGGCACAGAGGGTTTTATTACTATGGAGGGAGCACAGAGGACTTAATTACTTTGGAGGGGGCACAGAGGGCTTCATTACTATGGAGGGGGCACAGAGGGCTTCATTACTATGGAGGGGGCACAGAGGTCTTTATTACTATGGAGCGGGCACAGAGGTCTTTACTAATGTGAAGGGGCACAATGGGCATTTTTACTCTGGAGGGGGCACAGAGGGCATTACTACTATGGATGGAGCACATAGGGCATTACTAATGTGAAGGAGGCACAAAGGATATTTTTACTCTGGAGGAGGCACAATGGGCATTTTTACTCTGGAGGGGGCACAATGGGCATTTTTACTCTGGAGGGGGCATAATGGGAATTTCTACTTTGGAGGAGGCACAATAGGCATTGCAAAAGTGAAAGGGGCACAATGGACATTTCTACTCTGGAGGGGGCACAATGGACATTTCTACTCTGGAGGGGGCACAATGGGTATTGCAAATGTGAAGGGGGCACAATGGGTATTTCTACTCTGGAGGGGGCAAAATGGGCATTGATAATGTGAAGGGGCACAATGGGCATTTCTACTATGAAGGGGGCACAGTGCACAGAGGGCATTATTCCTCTGAAGGGGGCACAGTGCACAGAGGGCATTTCTACTATTAAGGCTACACGCCACTGGTGTTGTCTCTCATATATTTTTTTGCTTTGCAGCTCGGACCTTCATCCTACAGCAGACTCAGGTAGGTGGACCTTTACCAAAAGTACTTGATTACCCCTGCTCTACAGGATTAAAATAAGCTTTGGGCGTTCAAACACAAACAATATGAAGCAGCATCACCATTTACTGTGGAAAAACAGAAGTGGTCACAAGTGTCCTTCTTCTCCTGGTCTCCCTTGCGGCAGCCAGGCCGCATCCTTGTTCAGTACAGTGTCATCTTCATCATGACATGCTGCTTCTCCTACTCAGAGTACTTCTCCTCCTACTCCACTCCATTGTGAGCCATCGATAATGGAATGTGTGGTCAGAAAACAATTCTACATGCCAAGCAATCCACTGGTGTGCAAGAATAATTACCACCTGGCTGAGTTGCTAGCGGGGCAATCACTGCCATAATACTTAGTAGAGTCTGTTGCTATTAGAGACCTAATTGCATGAGTTCAGTCGCACTGGAAGATACCTAGCTGACATTATTTCTAAAAAAAAAACATCTCTACCTCGTGTTTTTATGTGATGGAGAACATGGACCACTCTCTGCAATTCTCCCTGTGTGGCAAGGTGTGGCCCACTCAGTCAATGTTTTTAATGGAGAGGATGCACTGCAGCAAGGAGTCCAGACTCTACTGACACATCTACATTTGTGTCAGTCTGTTTCCCACACCAGCCATTTATCTGCTTCTTACACTTTCTTCTCCATGAACATCTTCCCATCCTCAACAGCAGCAGGGCAGAGTGTAACTCCCACTCCCTCCTTTCATGTTTCAAGTGAAACTTTGTCATGCTGTGTTAGACCCAATTGGTGTGGGTGAGAGTGGACACACAGCCAATCACTTGCTAAAGTGCATCAAGCAGCAAAAGTCTGGCTGTCTCACTGCCAACTCCAACTGGGCAAGCTGGTCAGCAATAAAGACCGGAACATCGTTGCTGCCCTGCATTTAGGGGAAATAGTACATGCTCACTTTTTGAAAAAGTACACTGGCTTGCAGAGTATGCTGTCATCTCCAGGAGACTGTACTTGCATTTCAGACATTCTTATGTGGCAAGAAACCTGGACTTGCAACAACAAAAAAGTCTGCCATTGATCAGCAATGTTCCAACTCTCTGTAATTTCACCTTGCACATGCTAGAGCATCTGTACGAGCAGCATAAAGCTGTAAATGATTTTGTCATGCACCAGCCCACCCCACCAGTGAGCATTTGTTTCGAGGATAGGCAGTGGCAGCTTATCAGAGATGCCTGTTGGATACTTGGGCCCTTCGCAGAGGTCATCAGATTTCAGTTAGTAGGATTAATGATATCATCCTACTGAAATGTATCTTAGAGTTTATGAATCAACATGATGGAGAAATGTTTCCATGTGCAGCGACAGGGTTACACAAATCAGGAAATGGAGACTGTTTAAGGTGTTTATTAACACAGTCAAACATGTGTTTACTCATAGTATGTGTCATTCTGATATTATTTGCTATTGCTGTCATTGCGTTCAAGAGCTTAAAAGGGTGGGGAGGGGTAGAGCAAACATTTGAAAAAACTAAGAAAAAAAGAGAACATAATTGGAGCAACTTCAATTTGTGATAAATTGATTTGGGTCCAAACTGAACTTTTTCAAAAATTCTTCAATTCAAACGAAGAGAATCTCAAGAGGTTTGCTCATCTCTAAGTGCAGGGTGAGTAGGGATGCACCACTTTAAATTCCTTCTTATGCTGCCAGTGTTGATATACATGCTAACTAAACAGGGCATGTAGACAGTTAGCATTGGTTGGCATATGGAAAGGGTGAATTAGTTTCATTCCAGATTCATCACTGCAAAAAAAAATCATGAACTCACTCCAACAGGGGGTGGTTTTTCTAGACAAATGTAATTAAAGAGTGTGCTCCGCTTGATAAATTTGGCAAACAGTACATCAACACAGGCTTAAACCAGCCTTCAGATATTACCCTCATGATAAATTCCCATTTATGTGTTTTTTCATTGCCTTTAAACATATTTTATTACACCTCAAGGCACCTGTGACTTCTGTTTGGGTCATGTACATTACTTCTAGACGTCTGCATATCATACATACTGTATTCAGAACATTACTTACTAAACATGGAACAGCATTTTTTTCAAACGAGCCATTAAAATATGAACCAACTGGAGTGTCTGAAAGTGTCATTAAGACATGGTCTTTTGTGTGTTCAGAAGAAGCCTGAAGGTTAATGCACGAAAAAAAAAAAAGCATGAAGGTACATTAGTTTATATAAGGGAGAAATGTACCATTCTTTACTTGTTCCGTCTGCATAGGTTATCAGGTGTATATTTAATAGTTTTGCTATTCAGATTCACTTTATTCAGAATAGTAAAAAGACTTTCAAAAAACCATAATGTAGCATAATTCTGCCAACCTCAAACTATGCCAAGCTACATTTGATAGCGGCATGCACCTATGAATGCTAGCTTTTGGTTCAATATTGCCATCTACTGTGCAGCAGATGAAAATCATTATTAGAAGTTGTCAGATGATTGCAGTTTATTTTGCTTTATTAAAGGGGTTATCCCATGAATAATGTAAAAAATGAAAATCAGACATCATATAGTCCATGACAGTCTCTTTCCAACAAAGCTAGAACCAGCCCTGTACCTGACATGGATTCACAGATCTCCACATTCATTGCTCTGCTAGATTTATATAGAGCTGGCAGATTAAGGGGAGTGTCTTTTCCACTGAAGCAAAGGGGGCGTGTCCATGCTCTCCCTATCACAGCTCAGGAGGCAGTTGAAGGATGAAACTGAGCATGTGCGGCCTTCTCAGTGAGCAGGTCAAAGAAATAAGAAATTAAGTGAGACTATACAGATACATTTTACTGAATAACTCAGCGGCTATACAGAATTTTTAATTACATGCAATTACAAAAGTATTCAGACCCGGGTGCTGGTTTGAAAACTGCAGAATATTTTTCGTGGGACAACCTCTTTAAACAGTGCCAAACCTGCCTCTCATTTTTAATTGATCTCAGTCAGCCCCTTTAAATGGGTTCTCTGGGCTTTTAATATTGATGACCTATCCTCAAGATAGGTCATCAATATCAGATTGGTGGGGATTGATACCCAGCACCCCTGCCAATCATCTTTATGAAGGGAATGTGCGCACACACTGTGTGCGCCTTCCCTTCATAGAGCTGATGACCTATCAATATAGGTTATCAATATTAAAAGCCCGGAGACCCCCTTTAACCATGAGTAGCAGGACACAGCAACAGGCTCCCTGACTACGATAAACTATACTGCATTTCATAGAAAATATGGGCTCTGATTTCCTTATGCGTCTGCAACTAAAATCAGTCAGAAAGCATAATTAGGGACAATTTCTACACAACTAGCTCAATTTCTACACTTTTTTCCGACTTGCTTGAAATGGAAGTAAGGTTTATCAGAAAAGGTGCAACTTCATGGACAATGGCATGGCGTAAGGTGTGCCATTTTGTGCAAAGATTAAAGGGGCTCTCAGGGAATAAAGAAAATGAAAATACTTAAATATTACTTTATTCTAATTATATTCCCAAATAACTTTCATTAGTTACAATGGCTCGTTTTGTCTAGGGAACAATCATCAGGAGAAACAAAATGGCCGCCGTCCTATTAGTACACACAAAACCTGTCCTAATCACACAGCAGGACAAGTTACTTCAGAACATGTCTCCTCATGAACTTCATTCCTACAGAGATTCAGCTGATCTTATCAGCTGTATACAGGATCATAATCCCTAACAAGTAGAGCAGAGAGGAGGATGAGACAGCTCCTTGCCTCAGTGTTGTGAAATAACTTGTCCTCCTGTGTGATTAGGACAGGTTTTGTGTGTACTAGTAGGGTGGCGGCCATTTTGTTTCTCCTAATAATTGCTCCCTAGACAAAATAAGCCATTATAACTAGAGATGAGCGAGTAGTGAAATATTCGAAAGTTCGAAATTCGATTCGAATAGACCGCGAAATTCAACTATTCGATCGAATATCGAATCCCATTAAAAGTCTATGGGAAAAAAATGCTCGCCACTTGGAAATCTCAATTCGACCACTTGGAGGTCACCAAGTCCACCCTGAAACCTCAGAAAAGGATGCCAACACTGCTGGAATGCAACTAGGACAGCAGGGGAAGCATGTCTGGGTGCATATAACGCGCCCAAGTCGCACTATTACGCCACTATCACAGCCTCTCAACAATACACTCCAAAGACAATCTAACCTCTCTGTAAAGTGAGACCATACAAGGAAACCTTCTTTCCTCTACATTGCCATGGACCCCAAGCCAAACTAGACAAAAAAGAAGATAAAATTCTGCACCCCTTAAAATCACGTTGCCTATGACAACCACAGATGGCATAGGCAAGGGGGAAAGCAATCAAGCCATCACTATTTTTCCCTCTGTGCCATCCCTGCCTTGCCCAGGCACATGTCCCAAAACATCATCCACGCCCGAGTAACACGGTTACTGCAAAAGGCCATTTGACCACCAACACTTTGGTTTGAGGCCGGGGATGCTACATCTCCCTGACGGCACACTGGGTGAATGTTGTGGAGGCGGGGACGGGCAAACCTGCTACCCCCACCCAAGTTTTGGGCCTTGGTTCTGTCTGGATTTCCGCAACCCTTACAGACAGCTCGGCAAACCCCTCCTTCTCCTTCTAGATTCTCCTTTTAAATCTGTCCACCACCCAGTCAAGTCCACAAAGTCCAGTCTCGTCGATCGCCTGCAGAAACTGCAGGGACCTCACTCTGACCCTCCTTCCTCCCACCCTGCCCAATGTTATCAACCCAGTGTTCCCACCCATGCAAGAATCGCAGGAGCTATCTGAGGATTTTGTTTGTTCTGATGCCCAAACACTGGAGCAAGCTCCATCTCTAGCTGATGGTGGTGTGGAACGGGCACTAAAGTGTAAAATGATTAGGGACGATGATGAGACACAGTTGCCAGCAAGGGAGGCTGTTGGAGCAAAGTGAGGCAGTGTAAGAGGAGGTGGTTGAGTATGACGAAGTCAGTGACCCGACCTGGCCCAGTGTCATGTCTAGCAGGTAAAGCAGTGGGGATGTTGAGGGATGCGTAGGACCGCAAAAGGCAGGAAGAGGCCGTGGGCTGGCCAGAGGCTCATGGAGAAGGCAGGCTAGAGCCCGCAGGGCCGCATCTCTTCCCTATAACAGGCCCCCACACAAAGCTCTCCCATCGAGGGCTCTTAGGTCCTTGTTGTGAAAATATTTTAATGAGTGCGCAAAGTTAGCTTGAGGTGAGCCCTCGAAAAAATTATATGGAGGCCCAAGAGGTGAGCCCTCGAAAAAATTATGTGGAGGCCCAAGAGGTGAGCCCTCGAAAAAATTAAGTGGAGGCCAAAGAGGTGAGACCTCTTAAAAATTGTATTAAGGCCCAAGAGGTGAGCCATAATAAAAATTGTTTGTAGGCCCAAGAGGTGAGACCTCTTAAAAATTGTTTGTAGGCCCAAGAGGTGAGACCTCTTAAAAATTATGTGGAGGCCCAAGAGGTGAGACCTCTTAACAATTGTATTAAGGCCCAAGAGGTGAGCCATAATAAAAATTGTTTGTAGGCCCAAGAGGTGAGACCTCTTAAAAATTGTTTGTAGGCCGAAGAGGTGAGGCATGAGAAAAATTGTTTGTAGGCCCAAGAGGTGAGACCTCTTAAAAATTATGTGGAGGCCAAAGAGGTGAGACCTCTTAAAAATTGTTTGTAGGCCCAAGAGGTGAGACCTCTTAAAAATTGTTTGTAGGCCCAAGAGGTGAGACCTCTTAAAAATTATGTGGAGGCCCAAGAGGTGAAACCTCTTAAAAATTATGTGGAGGCCCAAGAGGTGAGACCTCTTAAAAATTGTTTGTAGGCCCAAGAGGTGAGGCATGAGAAAAATTGTTTGTAGGCCCAAGAGGTGAGACCTCTTAAAAATTATGTGGAGGCCAAAGAGGTGAGACCTCTTAAAAATTGTTTGTAGGCCCAAGAGGTGAGGCATGAGAAAAATTGTTTGTAGGCCCAAGAGGTGAGACCTCTTAAAAATTGTTTGTAGGCCCAAGAGGTGAGGCATGAGAAAAATTGTTTGTAGGCCCAAGAGGTGAGACCTCTTAAAAATTATGTGGAGGCCCAAGAGGTGAGACCTCTTAAAAATTATGTGGAGGCCCAAGAGGTGAAACCTCTTAAAAATTATGTGGAGGCCCAAGAGGTGAGACCTCTTAAAAATTATGTGGAGGCCCAAGAGGTGAGACCTCTTAACAATTGTATTAAGGCCCAAGAGGTGAGCCATAATAAAAATTGTTTGTAGGCCCAAGAGGTGAGACCTCTTAAAAATTGTTTGTAGGCCGAAGAGGTGAGGCATGAGAAAAATTGTTTGTAAGCCCAAGAGGTGAGACCTCTTAAAAATTATGTGGAGGCCAAAGAGGTGAGACCTCTTAAAAATTGTTTGTAGGCCCAAGAGGTGAGACCTCTTAAAAATTGTTTGTAGGCCCAAGAGGTGAGACCTCTTAAAAATTATGTGGAGGCCCAAGAGGTGAGACCTCTTAAAAATTGTTTGTAGGCCGAAGAGGTGAGGCATGAGAAAAATTGTTTGTAGGCCCAAGAGGTGAGACCTCTTAAAAAATTATGTGGAGGCCAAAGAGGTGAGACCTCTTAAAAATTGTTTGTAGGCCCAAGAGGTGAGACCTCTTAAAAATTGTTTGTAGGCCCAAGAGGTGAGACCTCTTAAAAATTATGTGGAGGCCCAAGAGGTGAAACCTCTTAAAAATTATGTGGAGGCCCAAGAGGTGAGACCTCTTAAAAATTGTTTGTAGGCCCAAGAGGTGAGGCATGAGAAAAATTGTTTGTAGGCCCAAGAGGTGAGACCTCTTAAAAATTATGTGGAGGCCCAAGAGGTGAGACCTCTTAAAAATTGTTTGTAGGCCCAAGAGGTGAGGCATGAGAAAAATTGTTTGTAGGCCCAAGAGGTGAGACCTCTTAAAAATTGTTTGTAGGCCCAAGAGGTGAGGCATGAGAAAAATTGTTTGTAGGCCCAAGAGGTGAGACCTCTTAAAATTATGTGGAGGCCCAAGAGGTGAGACCTCTTAAAAATTATGTGGAGGCCCAAGAGGTGAAACCTCTTAAAAATTATGTGGAGGCCCAAGAGGTGAGACCTCTTAAAAATTGTTTGTAGGCCCAAGAGGTGAGGCATGAGAAAAATTGTTTGTAGGCCCAAGAGGTGAGACCTCTTAAAAATTGTTTGTAGGCCCAAGAGGTGAGACCTCTTAAAAATTATGTGGAGGCCCAAGAGGTGAAACCTCTTAAAAATTATGTGGAGGCCCAAGAGGTGAGACCTCTTAAAAATTGTTTGTAGGCCCAAGAGGTGAGGCATGAGAAAAATTGTTTGTAGGCCCAAGAGGTGAGACCTCTTAAAAATTATGTGGAGGCCCAAGAGGTGAGACCTCTTAAAAATTATGTGGAGGCCCAAGAGGTGAAACCTCTTAAAAATTATGTGGAGGCCAAAGAGGTGAGACCTCTTAAAAATTATGTGGAGGCCCAAGAGGTGAGACCTCTTAAAAATTGTTTGTAGGCCCAAGAGGTGAGCCATAAATATATATATTTTTTTTTTACGGAGCAATTCTAAGGCGGTAAAGGAGGAGGAGGAGGAGGTGGAGGAGGAAATGGCACTTCATACAGATGGCACTTCACTTTTGGCTGCTTTCCACTGTTGGAGAAGCAAAGTCCGGGTCAATCCACTTGCTGTTCATTTTGATTAGCGTCAGTCTGTCGGCACTGTCGGTTGACAGGCGGCTGCGCTTATCGGTTATAATGCCCCCGGCTGCGCTGAACACCCTTTCTGATAGCACGCTGGCGGCAGGGCAGGCAAGCACCTCCAAGGCGTACAGGGACAGTTCCAGCCACGTGTCCAACTTGGAGACCCAGTAAGTGTAGGACGCCGAGGGATCGGGGAGGACAGGGGTACGGTCTGCCAGGTACTCCCGCAACATCCGCCGATACTTGTCCCTCCTGCTGATAGCGGGCCCCGCAGTGATGGAAGTTGCACGAGGGGGTGCCATGAACGTGTCCCACACCTTGGAGAGTGTTCCCCTGGTGGCTGTGGGCCTGATGGATGTTGTGGGACTCTGGGAGACCCTCTCCTCTCTGCCGCCAGCGATGGTGGGTGGGAAAATCTCCATCATGTTCTGCACGAGTTCCCTCTGGTATTCCAGCAATCGATTCGTCCTCTCCTCTACCGGAATAAAAGAGGAGACGTTATCTTTATACCGGGGGTCCAGGAGTGCGAAGACCCAGTACAGTTTGTTCTCCACTATCCGGACAACACGTGTGTCCCGGGAAAAGCAGCCCAGCATGAAGTCAGCCATGTGTGCCAGACTCTGAATAGGCATGACGTCACTGCCCCCACCAGAAGGATCACTTGCCATTTCCTCCTCTTCCTCTTCCGCCTCCTCTCCGCCCCATCCGCGCTGAACCAATGGGACGCACACAGCCTGACTGCTACCCTCGCCGCCAGCATCCTCCTCCTCTTCCACAGCCACCTCCACGTCGTCCTCCTCCTCCTCATCCTCCTCCTCCTGCAACTGCCACCGTGAAGCAGACAAAAGTGTGGTCTGACTGTGTAGCTCCGTTGCGTCTCCTCCTACCCCCGTCTCCTCTGCGTGCAATGCGTTCTCCCTTATTGCGATGAGCGATTCTTTAAGGACGCATAGGAGCGGGATGGTTACGCTCAATATAGCGTCCTCGCTGCTGACCTTCTTGGTGGACTCCTCAAAGATACGCAGTACATCGCATACGTCTGCCATCCATGGCCACTCGTGGTTGGCAAACTGAGGGAGCTGAGTTGGAGGCACGCGTGGATTCATAATCTGGTACTCCATCAATGCTCTCTGCTGCTCACACACCCTGGCCAACACGGAATAGGTGGAATTCCAGCGAGTCGGCAGGTCGCACAACAGCCGATGTTCAGGCAAATGGAGGCGTTGCTGGAGTTTTTTTAAGCTAGCAGCAGCTACAGTTGACTTCCGAAAGTGAGCGCACAAGCGCCGCACTTTCACCAGTAGCTCTGCCAGGTTGGGGTAAGTCTTTAGAAATTTTTGGACTACCAGATTAAAAACGTGGGCCAGGCATGGTACGTGATTGAGTTCGGCAAGCTCCAGAGCCGCCACCAGGTTACGGCAGTTATCGCACACGACCATGCCTGGTCCTAGCTGCAGCGGTGACAGCCACATCTCCGTCTGCTGCAATATGGCGTCCCTCACCTCTGGGGCGCTGTGCTTCCTGTCGCCCAAGCTGATGAGCTTAAGCACCGCCTGCTGACGTCTCCCCGCGCCAGTGCTGCAACGCTTCCAGCTAGCGGCTGAGGGCGATGTTAAGGCGGAGGAGGAGGGGGGGGGTTTATCAGAACCCATGCTGGCAATCTTGGGCGGGGGTGGTAGGTAGGCCGTCTCTGTTTGCGACCCCGTCCCCGGTTCCACTACATTCACCCAGTGTGCCGTCAAAGAGATGTAGCGTCCCTGGCCGCAAGCGCTTGTCCACGAGTCGGTGGTCAAGTGGACCTTTGCGCTGACTGCGTACCTCAGGGCCCGCCTGATGTTACGCGACACGTGCTGGTGCAGGGCAGGGACGGCACTCCGGGAAAAGTAGTGGCGGCTGGGGACGGAATAGCGAGGTGCGGCAGCAGCCATCAGGTCGCGGAAGGCCTGCGTCTCCACAAGCCTAAACGGCAACATCTCCAGGGCCAGCAGTTTGGAGATGTGGCAGTTTAAGGCTTGGGCTTGGGGGTGACTCGAGGCGGACTTCCGCCTGCGAGATGGACAGTTGATGGGACGAGGAGTGTGAAGGTGCAGGCGAAGATGCGGGGGAAGGGGAGGCTGAAGGAGAAGGCCCCAAAGTAGCCGAGGCAGAGGCAGATGTGGAGGTGTCCTGGCTGGAGGTCTGGACCGCAGTGGCAGCACACAACAAAGGGGAAGAGGCAGTGGCAGGAAGACCTTGCGCAGGTTGTATTGTGTTTGCTCTCTCCCACTCAGCCCAGTGCTTGACTTCCAAGTGACGCCGCATGCCTGAGGTGGTCAGATTGCTCTTCTCAGAGCCCCTACTCAGTTTTGAGTGGCAGAGTGTGCAAACCGCGCTCAGTTTGTCATCCGCACAAACATTAAAAAATCTCCACACCACAGAAGTACGAGGCCTCGATGGGGGAGCTTCGCGCGACTGCCCGCTGCCGGGAACAGCTTCGGCCCTGCTGGCTGTGGCCTCACTTCTCTGTCTGGACTGTCCTCTGCCTGTGGACATCCCTCTGCCTCTGGACATCCCTCTGCCTCTTGCTGCCTTTTTCGGTGCTGCGCAGACCACCACCTCTCCACTGCTTTCCCCGCTGGACATCACCCCTGGCCAAGTGGGGTCGGTCATTTCGTCATCCACCACCTCCTCTTCCACTTCCTCACTCTGCTCCTCCTCCTGCCCACTGGACATTCCAACAGCCTCCCTTGATGGCAACTGCGTCTCATCATCATCATCGCTCATGATAACAGATGCTGGTTCAGGGTCCACATCAGCAGGAGATGGCGAATACTCAAGTGGTTGGGCATCACTACAAACAAATTCCTCTGCTAGCTCCTGGGATTCTTCCGGCACATCTGAAAAAGGACCCGAAAAGAGCTCCTGGGAGGGGTCAATGGTGGGATGACTCTGTTGGCCAGGTGTGGAGGAAGGAGGGTCAGAGTGAGACTGTGTGGATGACTGGCTGGTGGACAACTGTGTGGAAGCGCTATCGGCAATCCATTGCACCACCTGTTCAACCTGCTCAGGCCTCAACAGCGGTGTAACCCGCCCCCTGCTTAACTGTCCCATAAAGGCAGGGATTCTGGATGAGTGGGATCCTGGCTGACCCTCACCAGCACACATTGTATCCCCACTGGGTTCAACAAGGCCACCAACAGCATTTCCGCGCCCCCGTCCTCGTCCGATTCCGCTAGCCCCCCTCCGCATTTTATTTTTTTTTTGTTACAATATTTTGCCTTCACAGCCGTGTACTAACAGTTCAGACGGTGTGTATGAACACTACGTATATACAATTATTTTGCAAGAGAACGCAAAGTACAGGTGCCAATGAAAAGGCTTTTTTTTTTTATATATTTCTAGGTACACAGCCGTGTACTAACAGATCAGACGGTGTGTATGAACACTACGTATATACAATTATTTTGCAAGAGAACGCAAAGTACAGGTGCCAATGAAAAGGCTTTTTTTTTTTTTATATATTTCTAGGTACACAGCCGTGTACTAACAGATCAGACGGTGTGTATGAACACTACGTATATACAATTATTTTGCAAGAGAACGCAAAGTACAGGTGCCAATGAACAGGCTTTTTTTTTATATATTTCTAGGTACACAGCCGTGTACTAACAGATCAGACGGTGTGTATGAACACTACGTATATACAATTATTTTGCAAGAGAACGCAAAGTACAGGTGCCAATGAAAAGGCTTTTTTTTTTTTTATATTTCTAGGTACACAGCCGTGTACTAACAGATCAGACGGTGTGTATGAAGACTACGTATATACAATTATTTTGCAAGAGAACGCAAAGTACAGGTGCCAATGAAAAGGCTTTTTTTTTTTATATATTTCTAGGTACACAGCCGTGTACTAACAGGTCAGACGGTGGGTATTTACACCTGGTATACAAAAAGGGTATTGCAGGCACACAGAACCCAGAACACTAGAGCCAAATAAACTGTATTTAAAAAAAATAATAAAATTCACAGCCGTATACTGCCAGATCAGATGGTGCATATACACACTAGGTATATAACAGGGTTTTGCAGCCAAAAAGAACGCAGAACAGTAGTGCCAAATATAGTTTTGTATGTAGCAGAGCACCTAATACACCACTAATGCCTCTCTCTGTCCCTACTCCAGCAGCTATCCCTGAATACAGCAACCGTTCTCTGCAGACTGTATATTGTAGTAAAGCTATCACTGTACTGCACTATAGTAGCCCTGATAAGGGCTTTTAATCACGCTCCTGCCTGTCCGACAGCTAAAACCTATCTGTCCCTTCTCCAGCCTCTGTCCCTGACTAAGTTCACGCAGCATATGCGAACGAGCAGGAAGAGCTGAGTTTTTAATATTCGAGGTCACATGGTTTTTCCAGCCAATCCATGTAGACGCTGTTTTCGCGCTGCCAACGTGCTCCGCGGGCCTGTCATACCCCCCCTGCATGTTGATTGGTGGAAAAAGAGCGCCAGGGAAGGTGGGAGGGGAAACGAATTCTAAGTGCGCCATCGCTGTTATACTCGATTGAAATCGAGTATGCCGATTAGCGTAGTATTCGATCGAATACCGGCTCGATCGAACACTACTCGCTCATCTCTAATTATAACTAATGAAAGATATTTGGGATTATATTTATATTAAAGCAATATTTAAGTATTTTCATTCTCTTAATTCCCAGAGAACCCTTTTAAGCCGGGGGTAGAATCCTGGTCTAAAAGTAAGGGCTCATGCACACAAGCGTGTGCAGTCAGTGCCCATGCTGTGGGCTGTAATTTGCAGTCCACAACGCACGGGCCCTGACATTGGGGCTTCTGCATGCGGATCGCGGACCCATTCATTTGAATGGGGTCCGCGATCCGCATCCGAGTGTCCGCACCGCAAAAAGAGTAGTGCTTGCGGTACTTTTTTGCGGTGCGGAAGCACCGCCAGAAACACCACGGAAGCACACGTAGTGCTTCCGTGGTGTTCTGATCCATGCCTCCGCATCACCAGTCGTGTGCATGAGCCCTAATCCAAACAATATAGTTAGTATAAAGTTAGTATAAAAGTCTCTGCACCAGATTTATCATTCAGCCAAAGCCACTGTGATACATCTGGTGTAGGTCTAGACAGCCAGTGTAAATTCCGCCTATAGGATTAGCACAATTAGGCCCAGGGGCATAACAATCGCAGTTGCAGAGGGTGCGACCGGCGGGGGAAGCGGGCCCACTGCACTCATATGTAATAGGAGCGCTCTGACAGAGTCCAGCATGAAGTACAGTGACAATGTCAGAGCACTTTTCAAACAGGAATAATATGTGCCCCTGGTGCAGAAGCAGGGGGAAGGGGGGCTTCACTGTTCTTCTGAGCTCCAGCGCTCCCCCTTCAGGCCGAACATTGCGCTGCTGGCTGTGGGAGGAGCGCTGAAAGCCCGGGGGCACCTAATCTGGCATAACTACTGTGAGGGGGCACCTAATATGGCATAACTACTTTGAGGTGGCACCTAATCTGGCATAACTACTGTAAGGGGGCACCTAATCTGGCATAACTAATTTGAGAGGCACATATCTGGGCATAATTATTGTGAGGGGCACATATCTGGCCATAACTACTGTGACAGGAACAAAGGTGGGTATAACTGCTGTGGAGGGACCACAATGTGGGCATTAGTACTGTGTGGTAGCACTTATGGGGAAATGCCCTAGATTACCCTGCTATACATTGGCATGGCTCAGACTTGCAGGCTAGCACAGCACCCCCTGCTGGTGATTTCACAGGGGCAGTTACCATCCCTTCCTTATGTGATTATGCTTATTTTCACCACAGTGACCTTGTTCTGAATCCAGTAGACATCACGCCAACACCAGCGACACCCTGGATGTGGTAGGACCAGATTTTATTAGTTGGGACTGGGTGAGAGTAGCCATGCATTTGGCTTAATGTAAAAAAATTTGCTGCGTCGGTTAACTGCCGCCTCTTTGTATAAATTGGGGAGGGGGGGCCCGATCCAAAGTTTGCACTGGGACCCATTATACTCTAGTTACACCACTGACTAGGCCATAGATTTGACTAAGCTTATCGAACACGACCACGTCACTGCTATTGGCCAATGGTGTGAGGGAGCTAAATGCTGAAATCCCTCTAGTGACTGATTTAGGCTGCCAGAATTTTATTCCATACAGCATTCAGGTGCGGACTGGGAACTTAAAGTGGCCCTGGAAAACATAATAAAAATGACCCCGTTTTGTAGTTGGGTCCAAATTGATGGAAAGCAGGGCCAGCAATACCACATTGTGGCACATTATACCGCCCCAACAGAGCCAAATACCACAGTCCATCACAAAATACCGCCAGCAGCACAAAATACATCCCCAAAAACTTCCACTGGTCGGCCCTGAGGAGGGCTCAGGTGGCCCCTTGGGCATCGGCCCACCGGGAAATTTCCCTGTAAGGTCTATGGCCAATCCGCCCCTGACAGCATTAGAATGTATTTGCTCCATGGAGACAAAAATTCTTCTGTCCCCAGACTTTGGTGAATTCCTACTGTATTCATTTAAAATAGCAATTCAAACTGGGCTTTGGTACAGAAGTACCAGCCAATATGAACGGCCAGTTCGGATTGCCATTTTAAATTGTTTTTCAATACATAGATATGAATACAGTAGGAATTCACCAAAGTCTTGAGAGACGAAGTTTGGCTCCACGGAATGCTGTATGGAAAATCAAAGTATTTGAACAAATCGATTTTGGATCTATGACCCGAAGGTCGATTTGCTCAAGCCTAATAGTTACCTCTACAGAGCTGTATAAGGGGCTTTTGTAGGATGATTAGTAGTTTTTATTTATACCATTTGGAGTTTGTATGACTTTTTGATCACTTTTTATTCAACTTTTTTTTGGTGGTGAATGAAAAAAAATGGCATATTGGCCATTCAGATTTTTTTTCCTGCTACAGCATTCACGGTAGGGGATAAATATATTTATATTTTAATAGTAGTACATTTTAGGACGCTGTCATGTCTGTGATCTTTATTTTTTTTTTAAATTGTTGTGGCAGGAATCAGGGCATTCAGAGGGTCAGAGGCTGCCACAGCAAGTGAACGGCTTCTTCGATCTTGCTGCATGGGAGCCATTCGGGCCCCTGGATGCAGAGCTCCTGGGGAAAAATCATTCAGATGCCTTGGTCACAAATGACCAAGGCATCTGAGGAGGTTAAACTTCCATGATCGGCACCATCATCAATCAAGGCACCTAGCTTACAAGTTCATCTCAATAAATTAGAATATCATAAAAAAGTAGTTTTTTTTTCAGTAATTCAATTAAAAAAGTGAAACACATATTATATAGAGTGATTACAAACAGAGTGAACTTTTTCAAGTGTTTCTTTCTGTTAATGTTGATGATTATGGCTTAGAGCCAAGGAAAACCCAAAAGTCATTATCTCAGAAAATTAAGTTATTATATTAGACCAACTATTTTTTTTTTAAACACAGAAATGTTGGCCAAATTAAAAGTATGTACAGTAAATGCATTCAATACTTGGTTGGGGCTCCTTTTGCATGAATGACTGCATCAATGCAGCGTGGCATGGAGGCAATCAGCCTGTGGCACTGCAGAGGTGTTATGGGAGCCCAGGTTGCTTTGATAGCAGCCTTCAGCTCGTCTGCATTGTTGGGTCTGGTGTCTCATCTTCCTCTTGACAATACCCCATAGATTCTCTATGGCGTTAAGGTCAGGCGAGTTTGCTGGCCAATCAAGCACAGTGATACTGTGGTTATTAAACCAGGTATTGGTACTTTTGGCAGTGTGGACAGGTGCCAAGTCCTGCTGGAAAATAAAAATTCCATCTCCAGAAAGCTTGTTGGCAGAGGGAAGCATAAAGTGCTCTAAAATTTCCTGCACTGACTTTGGTCTTGATAAAACACAGTGGACCTACACCAGCAGATGACATGGCTCCACAAACCATCACTGATTGTGGTAACTTCACACTAGACCTCAAGCAGCTTCCTCCAGACTCTGGAACCTTGATTTCCAAATGAAATGCAAAATTTACTTTCATCTGAGAACAACACTTTTGACCACTGAGCAACAGTCCAGTTCTTTTTCTCCTTGGTCCAGGTAAGAGTCTTCTGGCGTTGTGTATTGGTCATGAGTGGCTTGACACTGGGAATGCAAGACTTGTAGCCCATGTCCTGGATACGTCTGTGTGTGGTGGCTCTTGAAGCACTGACTCCAGCAGCAGTCCACTCCTTGTGAATCTCCCCCAAATTTAGGAAAGGCCTTTTCTTAACACTCCTATCAAGGCTGCGGTTCTCCCTGTTGTTTGTGCACCTTTTTCTACCACCCTTTTTCCTTCCACTCAACTTTCCATTAATATGCTTTGATACAGCACTCTGTGAACAGCCAGCTTCTTTAGCTTTCAATGACCTTTTGTGGCTAACCCTCCTTGTGGAGTGTGTCAATGACAGCCTTCTGGACATCTGTCAAGTCAGCAGTCTTCCCCATGATTGTGTCGCCTACTGAACCAGACTAAGGGACCTTTTGAAAGGCTTAGGAAGCCTTTGCAGGTGGTTTGGGTTAATTATTCTAATTTTCTGAGATAGTGAATTTTGTGTTTTCCTTGGCTGTAAGCCATAATCATCAACATCAACAGAAAGAAACACTTGAAAAAGTTCACTATGTTTATAATGACTCTAAATAATGTGTTTCACTTTTTGAACTGAATTATTGAAAAAAAAAAAAACAACTCTTTGATGATATTCTAAATTTATTGAGATGCACTTGTAGCTTCTGAGCGTGTGCCATCTTTAAAGAGGACCTTTCACCACTCCTGACATGCCTGTTTTAATAGCTCCATGCATTCCCCATGTAATAACAATTCTGGAACATCTATTCTTATGGCTCTATGTTGTGCCATTCCTTTATTATTTGCACTAGAAGTTATGAATAAATTGCTATTTGTCTTCAGTAAAGGAACAGAGGGGAGGTAACCAGTTGGGGGTGTGTACCTGCACAGACTGACTCTAGCCAATCAGTGCTGTCATGTTCATACTGTGCAGGTACACACCCCCAACTTGTTACCTCCCCTCTGTTCCCTTACTGAAGACAAATAGAAATTCATCCATAACTTCTAGTGCAAATAATAAAGGAATGGCACAACATACAGACATAAGAATAGATGTTCAAGCCTTGTTATTACATGGGGAATGCATGAAGCTATTAAGACCGGCATGTCAGGAGTGGTGAAAGGTCCTCTTTAAAGTCCAGACTTCTGTTGTACATGTACAGCAGAGGTCAGAAGGGGTTCATTTGAAATGCCGTATTCATTGCATAGGAACACTTAGGCTGGCTTTGAAGTCTAAGGCTAGGTTCACATCTGCAACAATTTTCAGTTTTTATATTCAAGTATAGGGGGAAAAATGGCAATTGACTATAATAGGTTTTGACAGGTTTTTGTTTGAGTTTTTGCAACTCTGCCAGAGCAAATGCTGCTATACCATTTTGTCCTACTTTTTTGTTATTATCTGTGATGAAGGTACTTGCCCGAACCCTGCCATAGATGTGAACCTAGCCTAAGCAGTACTTCTTGATCCATAATGTAATAAGTTACAAAACAAATATATTGCACTACTAATTATTTGTGTTAGACCCCCCTGCTGCCACAGCAGTCCATCAACATCAGTGCTTTTTTGCACTCTGGAAATGAAATAGTTAAGTGTGTGTGTGAATGAATAAGCTCAAAAACAGCAGTACCAGATTGCAAATGTGGATTTTAATATTTCCAGAGATAATAGCTTGCTGTAAAGCGACTTTGAAAGAAGAAATACCAAGACTTTCAGGAAAACATTTAGAAAATTAATCTGATAAGCTTTACAGATCTAAAGCTAAAATCTAAAAAAACAACCACGCTGGAACACATTGTGATATTAGGAGATTTATTTCTTATAAAGGAAAACATGCTTTACATTATGTTATGTACCTGAACATATCAGGCCGGACTCTGTTAAGTGCAACACCTATCACTATGTTGAAGATCTAATACTGTGAAAAGCAGCTGAGAAGGTGGGAGAGCAGTAAGTTAAAAAAAAAATCCACAGAACAGAATTCCATAGAGTGAAATACGTATCTGTTATCTGAAATGGAACGGTCCCAGGGACTGGAAATTGCAGCTACTGGCTTCAATGCAATTTTATTGAAATGAGTAGAATAGCAGTTACATATAAATATTAAAGTCTGCCTTCAATGGAATGTATATTAGCACCTGAAGTATTGCCCCAGATTACAAGTCAGGCTAGTTTCACAAAGCCATAACATGGGCACATTTTAGCATCCACAACATCCACAATCCCCCCCTATGGTTCTGTTGCTTCAGTATAACAACTAGGGGTCTAGATATTGAAGATGTAAATGCTCTTTACATAAGTCGATGAACAGGCGAACAAACTTTCCTATGAATGTTTATTCTCGATCATTGCTCCATGTAAAAATCTGGCCAATCAGATGACAAATGAGCAAATGCTGACATAAAATGCTAATTTGTCGGTGAGAAGAATATAAAAAAAGAGCAATTGTAAGTAGTGAACAATCCTTCATGCGGCCATGTGGTTTGGGCAATTGTCTACCTGTGTAAAAGGTCCTTAAACAAGCATTGATCGACTGACTTGCTGGTACTTGTTACAGGCATAAATCTGCTTTGTATAGAAGGATCCTAATACAGAGGCTAACATGTGGATATTTAAATGATGTCTTATACCTGTGTAACACAGATGTTATAGGACAGTATGTGGGGGGGGGGGGGGGACAATACACTTAGCAATTAGGTATAGCAACTGTTCTAGTATAATAGCCATTCTTTATACATGCTTGCATTCTTGGGAACAGTAACATTACTCATCATCCCCACCACATACAAGGAAGAGGGTACTTCTGTAGTCTCCAGATGTATCACCCTGCAAGAGAAGCAGAACAATTATAAGGACAGTCTTCAATGAGTTACATAGAATCCACAGAAGATGAAAAGCAACTTGTTTGTCAGCTAGTGGTTAATTCCGCTACATTACTGTTGGGAAAACTGCTGCAATACTATGTATCTATAAGATGAATATACAGTTATTTTGTGTCTGTATTCTTTACATTTCAGGCCTCAATGCTTTAATAAATTCCCCCCTTGGTGCCAACTAGGGATGAGCAAAACGACTTTGGATGAAACATCCGAAGTCGATTTGCATAAAACTTCATTCTAATACTGTACGGAGCGGGAGTCTCTGTACAGTATTAGAATGTATTGGCTCTGATGAGCCAAAGAGTTATTACTTCGCGAAGTCTTGTGAGACTTCGTGTAATTACTTCATAAATTCATTTTTACCCCCCAAAAAAAACATTTTCCGAACTCGGGTTCGGTTCTTGGAACAGTATTAGAATGAAGTTTTATGCAAATCGACTTCGAATGTTTAATCCAAAGTCGATTCGCTCATCCCTAGTGCCAACCAACACCTGGCTTATTCTGGTTGGCTGTTCAACAGTTAGTGGTGGTAAATGAAACAATCGGACAAGGAAAATCCATGTGAGCAATGCAAAGATGTATGGAGAAATTTATTATGAGAGGAATTATTGAAATCAGTTTTGTTTTAGTCTGCAATGCCATTATTCAAACCAAATTTATCAAATGTCACACATTGTTTAAAGGGGTTATCCAAACCTCGAAAACACACCCACAATGCCCGAGACCCTCATGCAGAGAATACTTACCTGGTCCCCCATGCCTATGTCCTTCCGGACCCCTACACGGCTGTCGCTGCATCTCCCAGAAATCCAGATCCATCGACGGGGGGAGGGGGTTCAGTCAAAAGCAGGCCTCGCCGCTGCCTTGCTCCCCTTGCGCCACGTGTGACATCACACTTGATGCATGGGGACAGGTCACCACCGCGGCCTACCAGATGCGCTCACGCCCCCCACCTGGGTGGGTTTTTCAGGTTTGCATAACCCCTTTAATAAGTTTGGTGCATCTTTAACTCCATAAAGAACAAGCACCGTAATGCTAACGAAAACAGTTGCCATAGTTTCCCCCTTTGTGCAAAACTGTAAATATTATATTTCAAAACAGACACAAAATAGGGAACCCAATTTAACAATTTTGGTGTCAGTTTGCATATGTTAAAAAAAAAAAGCAACGGTTTAAAAACAAAATGTTTTTAAAACTTTTTCCACAGTTTTCCCCAAAATAAAACTCCAATACAAAGTCTCCCAAAAAATAGATATTAATAAAAAGCCCTAGGTGTCACATAAAAAAAAAAATTTGCAAAAATTATTTTGACAGTCTAACAAATAAAGTTAGTACCATTAAACCACCACGTGCGCTAAATCACAAAAATGTGTCTAGTCATTAAAGAGGTTTTCCGGGGGTTTAATATTGATGACCTTTCCAGAGGTAGGGGTCCAACACCTGGCCAATCAGCTGTTTTAGGAGGCCAGGTGTTGGAGTGTTCCAGTGAGTGCAGCTTACCAAGCACAGAGTGTCCACTGGATAGCAGCTTGGCACATTCACTTGAATGGGAATGAACAGTGCTTAGGCCGTGTGACCACTGAACGTGACTTTACCGACTTAGTAAGAGGTCACAGCACTGCGGCCTCTATAAACAGACAATCGACGGGGTGCCAGACCTACACCTATCACATATTGATGACCTATCCTGATGAAAAGCCATTAATATCAAAAGCTCAGACAATCTCTTTAAGGCCTTTTCATGCTCATTAAGAAGTTAAATATGTTTAGAGAGGTTACTCCATTGTCTATATAACCTGATGGAGTGAACTTGTGACATTTAGGGTCAATTTTTCAATGGGGCCCCATCCGCATTTCCGTTCCGCAGCCTTGCAAAAAAAAAAAAAAAAACAAACATGTCCTATTCTTGTCCACAGCAACGGACAAGATAAGACATTTCTATAGTCCCAGCGAATGGCTGGTGTCAGTTTTTTTCAGACCCACAAAACACATGCTGAAGTGTGAATGGACCCTTATGCAACTTTTTAATTTCTTAAATCTGGCCTATTAACATGCTAAACACACCTACTTTTCAAAACTGGTGCGAGTAGTGCAAAATCTCCCACCCATCCAGAGGATAGGTCATCAGTACTAAAGTCTCAGAAAACCCCTTTAAGTTTTCAAATAACTTTAAAAAGGTGATACAGTAAAAGAAATACATAACAGTTTACCTTAATTGCCTGGAGAAGAGATTTCCCAAAATTCTTACGGTACTCCTTCCTAATGTCAAGCAAATCAATTTCACTCCTGGAAACCATAACTCTAATGAGTGTGCAATCATCAGTGCCAGCTCCCTGCAACGGGTGAAATGGAGGTCAAGATGAATATGATGACATGAAAATACAGGGGGACAATAAATGTTATCCTTTGTATAACGAAAAGTTACACAATTTTCCATTATAAGACACAGCTTTAATAACTGCACAGCATGGAGTCGTGTGTCCATCACTTAACCAGAACAGATCTCATTTCCCTGAAGGCATACAATAGCAGTGACTACTGAATACTGAAGGCAGAGGTCCTGAAAACAGTAATTTTTGCTGAAACCATCCTGTAGCATAGTATGGACCCTCTTCCTTTCTATAGTCCTAGATCTTGTTTTTTTATTTTTTTTTATATTTTACTTACTACTATAGCTCTGACATATTATGCAGCTCTTTACAGACATCATCATCACTCACTATCCCCAGTGGGGCTCATAGTTAACATTACATGCAGAAATAAATCTTACCTCTGGATGGCGACAAAAACAATCTTAAATAGGTGAAGAAACCTACAGTATATAGACCAAAAATAAGGAGCACCAAGAAGGAGTTGTTGGAATCTAATGAAACCAGTGGCGTAACTACAACTAACTGGGCCCCATAGCAAATTTTTGAACAGGGCCCCCCCAGAAACTCTTCGCAACCCCCAACTCACATGCAACCCTCACTCTTGTGGCTAGTCAAGATTGAGCTCTCCCAGAGAAGGCCTGACAGCCGCTCTATCCGTTTCCTATAGTGTCACTGTATATAATGTCATTGTATAATACTGTTGAGGGGGCCCTGACAATAAAATCTTTTAGTCTCTCACTCTTGAGGGGCCCCCTTGTGGGTCTGGGCCCCAAAGCAGCTGCTTCCCCTGCTTCCCCTATTGCTACGCCCCTGAATGAAACGTATATGTGGGCCACCTCTACCATGCATACAAGATGAGATAAGGTTGGGCATGGAGGCATACCGGTTCTGTATGGTATCCTGCAGCACATTTTGGCCACAGATGTTACAGCAGGGCCTGTAAATCCTGAACGCTCATGGGTTACTGAAGCTGGCGTCCCAGCTAGTCCCATAAATGCTTAATTGGCAATAAGTCTGGTGATCGGGCAGGTCAAGAAAGTGTTGCAATCTGGCCGAGACATTCCTGGGAAGCCCTTGCTGTGTGTGGGTGAGCATTATCCTGTGGAAAAATTCCAGTCGGAATGTGGCTCTCACATTATGACGCAGTTGGGGCTATGGGCTGCTCCACAGCAAAGGCAGGATTTAAGGCCTCCATACTCAAAACCGACCATCGTCTGACCCTAAACAGAACCTGGATTTATCGCTAAAGAAGATACAGTTCAAGTCCATAACAGGTTTCTCTAAAACCACTGCAAACAAAGATGACAGTGGCCAGTTGTCAATGGCAGGATAAGTAATGGGCGCCATGGTACCACATTTTATTTTGATCAGCACCTGGAAATAGTACAGGCAGATACAGTGGTGTAATATGGGTGCCACCTGTGTCTGGATGGTGGACAATGAAACTGTGGGAGATGCTCGTGCTTGTCAGCGGATCAAAAGATCCTCTCTATTGAGTGCATCATAGAGGCATGTGTAGCAGTCAACAATTTCTCACAAAGAGGTACACTACTGAAAAGTAGCCTCTGAGAGCTTTTGTATAGTGCAGTGGAGGAAGCATTTTTACACCCTCTTGTGGCAAGACCCAGTGTCTAATCAGACCACAACTATAATCATTTACATATTGCATGAGACATAACTGCATGCATAGTTTTGCAGCAATCTGACATTTTATGTTTTATCAATAAGTATGATATATAATTTTTTTTAAATAGAATAAAAGGAATTTTTTTCCCTAAAGTGGGGAAAACTGGCTTCTACCTCACAGGGTTTTTTTGCCTTCCTCTGGATGAAGATAGGAGAGCGGGCCGAACTGGATGGACAGATGTCTTTTTTCGGCCTTGTAAACTATGTTACTATGTATTTTCATGTAATACGTATATCAGTGTTGCAGTTTACATTTATTCATGTTTCTAGTGCTTGAATGTGTCTTAGAGCATGGCTGCTACTTTGCAGCCATGGTAGCTTGCACATTGCTTGGAGGTGCCAGTCTGTTTTTTGTACTGTACATTGAGGGGAGAGGCTGCCCCCTTTTGGACCATACACTCCCGCCCATCTGTCCAGGGCTTCTAATCAAAGTATAAAATAGCTGGATTCTACATTGTGATGAATTTTGCAAAAGCCCAGGAGACGGAAGTCCATTAGTGTAGGTCCTGGTTTTTAGAAGCCACCTTGTCATTAGTAGATGGGCCCGACACAATTTTAATTTATATAAAAAAAAAAAAAGTGCTCAAACGGCTTCTCTTTTTGCTTTTTTTTCCATATAATACTTGTAATACATGTCTGCCAAATACTGTTTTATGATTATGAACAACATTGAAGATTGTGAGGGGTGAAATATTTGGAGAATACTGGGGTACACTTGTGAAGTCTGGAGTACTTCTCAGTGTGCAGTGTACAGAAGAGCAGCACAACAAAGGGGGCTATAAACACTGACAGAAGCTGGCTTATTTGAATTCTTTTTTTTCTATTCTGCATTTAAATCTTTCATACTGGGTGGCTGCTATTAGCCGGTAACCCCATAACCTCCAGCATTGACCATAAAAATTCAGCATAGCAGATTAGATTTTTTTTAACATATGCATCAGAAGTCAGCATCAGGGACAGACAAACTGCTTAATGACTTATGCACACGAGTGTAGTGGCTCAGTGCCCATGTTGCGGACCGCAAATAGCTGTCCGTAACGCACGGGCACCGGCCGGGTGCACTCCTTTTGCGGTTGCGGCTCATTGACTTGAGTGGGTCCACAAACCACAACATATGGCAAAAGATAGAACATGTTCTATCTTTTGCCACGGACCTGAAAGCCCACGGAATCGATTTGTAGTGCAACCGTGAACTTCCAATCCGTGCTTCCGCTCTGTAAAAGGTGAAGTTCTATCTTCGGTCGTATCTTGCAGATTGCGGAGCCATTAAAGTCAATGGGTCCGCATCATAGAGTGCACACGGTCAGTGCCCATATATTGCAGACCTCCCGTTTACGGTCCACAATATGGGCACTGAGCTATTGCACTCGTGTGCATGAGCCCTTACACTGACATTTTCGCAGATAATGCAATTAATAACCAGTTGTCAGGCTACACTGATCACAATCAGAGTGCTTCAAATACAGGATAGACAATTGTGAAATGGAATTTTTTTTAGGTGAACTTACCTTCATTGCATGATGGAGAGTTTCTGCAAAATAGCCAGGAACGCTTCGGACACTCTTCACTAAAAACAGCACAAAGCATTCATTTCAGGTTTGTTTGTAACCGTACATGTGTGATTGGCACTTTATTCAAAATGGTGAGCATGGGCCCCTGCTCTCGTGATCGAACCCCCACCGATCAGACACTTATGCCCTACTTTGTGTCGTCCCATTAAAGTTATTTTAATGGGACGACTCCTTGAAAGGGAATCCGTCACCAGCGACCTACTTGTGCAACTGTTTGCATAGACATATAGCTGTAGTTCACTTGATTAAAACATGGCTTTTCTTTTCTTCCAGACTTCTGAAACGTTATGCAAATAAGGCTTTTGGTAAAGAGGGCATCACGATTGCTCTTGTTGCACCCAAGCTCCACTCTTCTGTGGCCAGCCCCTCCCTGGCTGCTTAGATTGACAGGGCCAGGCAGTGAGAAAGCAGCCAGGGAGGGGCTGGCCACAGAAGAGTGGAGCTTGGGTGCAACAAGAGCAATCGTGATGTCCTCCCTGCACCAAAGGCCTAATCTGCATATTAAGAAAGAGTGTCATAACTCTGGAACGGAGCCTCAGATCAACAAAAGAAAAACAGTATTTTAATCAGATGAACCACAGCTATGTGTCTCTGCAAACAAATGGATAGGGAGGTCGCTGGTGACAGACTTCCTTTAGGGGGTCATCACACCACAGAGCTCTGTGTAACCAGAAAATGACTTGTTTTAAATCAGGTTTTTTTTTGTGATTTTCCACATTACTATTTATACTTTACAAATCTACAGTCCTGCAGTTTTACACTTGCCATCAGGCCTAATATACAGTATTAAGACTTCTTATTCTGTACAAATCACTTTTCAGTAGTCATCTCATTACCCTCATAGGAAAGATTACAATAAAAGATAACTAAAATATAGATAACACAGGATCTACATGGACACTCATTTCGAGCAGGCATTTCTGCATCATCTTCCTCTGTCCTTCAGTTAGTTGCATCTATATTCTGCTGCCCTTATCATATCCAGCTATAAAGATAAAAATGATTTGCAGCTTAAAAAATAAATAAAAAGATTATCCTACTAAACCGGACAAGTATACGGCGATAACTGCAATGATGTCAGTGAGTCGCGGGTGCACAAATAAAAAGGATAACAATTTGGGATAATGAAAATTGTGCTTAGATTGTATAACATCTAATGAACTCTTCTGGTTGCTATAAAACTGGACATACGGATGCTGCCGAGCTAAACGTGATGGTTAACGCATTAAGTAAACAATAGCAAGAAAATTTTGATTGACTTTTTCAATGGATTTCAATGGTTTGTCAAGAGATAACACTTTGCCAACTGTTATCAGAGTCAATTTTAGCTCGACTACATCTGTAATCTGTCAGTCATAGAACTACCATAGACGTGCTAGAAATCCAAAATTGGTGAAAACATCATGAAAATAATCCTAATATACAAGAATGAACAGCAAGGAAGACAACAAAAACTATAGAGAATAGATTAGTTGAAATAAAAGTAGTTTCCACAAGGGGCAAGAATAGGGATGGGGGCTCTTTGGGAAGAGTGTAGATGTCAGCTTCTTCCCAATAAATAGGTCTCGAGCCTTTCTTTATATAAATACACCTGTCCTATTCGCTAGTCCCATCTCTTACATGCCAGTGATTAGAATACACCCATGCATTATGCTCCAGAGTTTTGAAAACCAGATGGGGCTACTTTAACATCGATTTTAATGAATTTTACCATGTTTTATTCAGTCAGGTGTCCATGTTTAGGTTGTTTGAGCTCATGAAGGTCATGGAAAAACGTATTTTTAGACAAAAGGAAAAACAATAACACCTAGAAGAATTTCCTATGCTAATTACAGACCGTGACTCATAATGATAGCTGTTGGTAAAGGTACAGTTTAAGAATCAGTTTTAATATTAACAGCAGAAAGGGACATTAAATAAAAAAGCCTTGATCCTTACCTACGGCAAGAAGAATCTTTTGAAGGTTACTAGATGTCTCTCGGCCAATGCTTTCTTCAATCTGATATCCAGAGATGGTCATGTACTTATCAAACACTGAAGAAAGAAAAATGTTAATCGTCTCTCATGCTAAGGTTATTTATACCCTGGAGTCAGATTTTATGGAGTCAATTCATGTAAAACACTGCTAACCAGTGTCAAAGGATTATAATCATACTTGCCGACTTTTAGAAAGCAATCGCCAAGAGAAATGAAAGTGATGTGTGCTTCTGAAAGTTTTTGGCCATAACCTTGCCTCCTCTTGACAACTGACACGGCCCCTGAAAGTGTGCATGGATGCTAGGGCCGAGTCTGGCACAATGCACAGTAAATATAAATAGAGGACTTTTGGGAGGCTTCTGTGATGCCAACTCTTCTGGGAGACTATGATGTCTCCCAAACACTCCAGTAGAGTCTGCAAGGTGGACCCAAATGTCAGTGCCTCTCAACATTCACTTATATGGGCATGCTTAATAGACACACATTTTGAAGATAGGTGAGGGTCCCAGAGATGGGACTAGCATCTATCAGGCCTTCAATGCATATAGTGTGATTGTCCTAAATGTATAAAGGTGGAAACACTCCTTTAAAGGGGTTCTCCAAAACCAGGAGCAACTCTTCATAGGCGCAAGTCGAAGTAAGGGTTATTAAAAAAAACAATAATATTAATAAAAAAAAGAGGATTCACCTGTCCTCTGGTTCCAGTGAAGAGTTCCTATGTCCTCTGCCTTTGGCTCCCCTGGACAGGAAGTATGATATGCCGATTACACACTCACATCACCACTGCTGTCCAATCAATGGACTCAGCCGTAATGTGTGCAGGCATTTCGCGCAACCACTGCCAGCACTTTGGGAAGACAGCCGGTGTGGGTATACAGCTAGAGGGGACCGAAAGCAGAGTAAAAGGAAGCTTGGCACTGGAACAAGAGAGCAGGTGACAAGGAAGTCATTTTTTAACCATTGCACCCATCCCAGTTTCAGAGAGCCCCTTTATATTTTTTTTGTTTACTTTATATTACAGCTGTATTTTTGTTAACACACTTTTTTGTTGGGGGGGGGGATGTTATCTGGTTTGTGAGGGAGGTCCTAGTGGAGGGATTTATTGTGTTGTTCCCGTCATATATATTTATGGTCTATTGACAGTGTGTCCTCCATCAATGAAGCATGATGGGAGTTGTCCCTTCAGCTGGAACTCTCTCAAAAAGATAACTCTATAAAAACCAGGGAGCATGCCAGATAAAATACAATTTTAATAATAAGTTAAAAAAAAAAAAACACACACAACGTCAATTCAACCTTAATTCCATGGTATGTACGTTATAGTTTTATTAATAAGGTAAAGCCCAATCTCACTATGAAGAACTATCACTTTTCTAAATGATCTAATTCCAAATGTTATTCCTAACAACGTGGAAAATGTGTAATACGGAAAACTCATGATAGAGCTATTTTAATCTTTTCCATCTGTGAAACCACTACGACTTTCCAACTACAGGAAACTTTTCCAGCATAGACTGCTGGCATCCGATAGTTAAAACGTTCACTTCTGGCTTTAAACATATATTGAAGTCTGAGGCGCTAGACATAATGTGGACTGCCCAAAAACACTCAAAGAATTCCCCAACAACGCTACTTCTTTTCACAGGACAAATCGACTTAAAGCTGAGCATTATACAAGGACACTTCAATCTGCAAAAATCTCATATGTATTCACCTTTAAAAGGTCACTGACTTTTCATAAAACTTTTGATATGTCATATAGTGCTCAGAACACCAGCAATCACTAGAATGAGGAGAGAAAAGCGCTTGCATATCGTGCCCACTCAGACCCCTACCAATGAACATTTTTGTTATGTTTCTATGACATATCAAAAGTGTTATGAAAACTGTGACCTTTTAAAGCTGGATACATATGAGATTTTGGAGGATGGATCCTTGTGATACTTTTGTGTTAAAAAAGAAAAATATTATAGCAGTGATACCTTTATTGCCTAACCAAAAAAATTCTGTTTGCAAGAAGTCAGAGCACAGAGGTTCCTTCATCAGGTGTATATACAAATGAATGACTATGAGAAAGCCCCTAGTCTTGCCTCTGAAGAGCCAGAGGCATAATGGGAAATAGGCGGCATTAGGGGAACCGAGGAGCCAAGATGGCAAACAACCCATAAGCGGCAAATTAAGTAAAACAGGTAAAACACAAGAATCAAATCTAAGAGAATCTGACAGCCACACATACTCTGAATACCAGTGGATCTTTACAGAAAACAGTTCACACCGATTCCACAGTATCACCGTAATAGCCACTCACCATGCTTAGAAAAAATGCACAGCAGGGAAAACAGTATAGTTGTGTAGCAGTGATTGCACTTTCACTGTTCCCTCATGTTTCCATGCAATATTATTTAGGGTGTATAATAAGCAGAGATCCTTGGTTCTTGGAATTATTGAGAGAAGAAAAGTACATTCCGACACTATGAAGAAAAGGAAGGTTTTACTGTACAATAAAGTGTACAATGCGCTTGCTTTAACACGTGTGTTAACATATGGAATAAAACATTCCTTTTATCCACAGAGATGCATCGTCTGGCACCATTTTTTCTTTATTCATTCTAGGCACCAAAGATCTCAGCTTGCCAAAATAGACAATTTCAACCAAAGATCATTCTTCTGTGAAATGTAACAACCTAGTATCTCAGCTGACCAATAGCAGACCATCACTGCTTGAAAAGAAGTGGCAGTGTTTGAAATTTTTGTCTCATAGCTGGATGAAAGATCTTTCATTTAAAAAAGCATCATAGGACAAAAGTCCCAAAAACATCTCTTTTCTCTATCGCCCAACTTCATTGAAAATGTATGAGCAATTTGAACAACTGCAAAGGCCAATATGGACTAAAATATGTATGGCTGTGTACACAAAACCATCGTTCACCAATGATCGTTAGTTGAGCAACCGTAAAACAATCAATCTACTTCTTGTATATGGCCACATTAAGCAGTACTGGATGGAAAACCTGAGGAAACAGTGTAAATGCATGGACTGCTACACCACCATACCATTTTCCCTCCTGTTCATTTTTATTAATGGTGGTGAGTGACTGTTGGAAGATTACGGTGTTACCGACGAACCTGTGTGCCGCAACAGGTGTGCACAAGACCATCCACATTATTCTGTAGTAATAACCTATGCTGCTTTATATAAGTCACTGGAGAATTCGTTAAGCTCTTAAGAGAAACATTAAAATGAGATTGGAACAACATAGGACACCTAAAGTCAAGAGTAAATTTGTTTTCAGTACATTGGTATGTAAATGATTATAACCATTGGTATTATACTGTATAAAAGTTCAGAGCACTCATTGTCAGTGCTGCAGAAGTATAGCTTATGGCAGCCAATATACATTAGCAAAGACTCAAGTTGCTTGATTCAATTCCCCTTACATTCATAAGGCTTTTATACTCCAACATGGAAAATGAATACATCTCTATCAAGACACTGTTCCATCTAAAACATAGAAGAATGGAATCCTACGTAGAGGTTCAGAGAAATCAAACAGCCACCCAGATTTATCGCAGCATCAAATAACGAAATCTGCTGAAAATACCTTCAAATTCCCCTAAAAGCAATGCAGAGGCACTATACCGTGGCACATAGAGTGGTTAAAGTTTAGTATACACTAGAGATGTTTGATTTTTGCCACAAACGAGCTGGACAGATACCAACTGAAAAAGTTGATCTGCTGTGTTGGATTTGTACATGGTTTCTCTGGTCAATTCATTAACAATACTTGGAGATGTCCAGGTCAAATGACAAATGTGCTTCCCATCAATGGAGGCTTATTCTAACTTTTAGAACTATCCTCAGACAAAACTCTGACACAACGGTTCAGAATATACCCATCTGAAACCCCTAGCATATGGCCAGTTTAGGCACTTTGCATGCTGCTACATTGCTTTTAGAGGAGAAAAGGTTGGATCTACACACATAGGCCTTAACCCTCAGGCCTTTAATATAAGCCAGTGATGGCTAACCTCCAGCTGTGGTAAAACTACAACTCCCAAGATGCCCCCTTGCTTGGCTGTTCTCAGAACTCCATAGAAATGAATAGAGCACGCTGGGAGTCATAGTTTCACCACAGCTGGAGTGCCGGAGGTTAGCCATCACTGATCTAAGATTTTTCTTATATGAAACAGCATTTTGCAACATTCTACACTATTTTGTAATAAATTAAAAGGGTTATCCAAACCAGAACTTGGATCTGAATACTCCTGTAATTGCATGTAATTAAAAAGTTAGCATAGCCACTGAGTTATTCAATAAAATGTATTTGTACAGTGCAACCTGCTGTTTGTTTTTTTTTCCTTGTTTCTTTGTACAGCTCACTGAAGTGGCCACACATGCTCAGTTTCATCCTGATCTGCGATAGCGAGAGAGCTGCAGCAGAATGTACACGCCCCCTGAGCTACAGCAGAAAAGACGCTCCATTTGAGCTGTCAACTTGATATACACTCACCGGCCACTTTATTAGGTACACCTGTCCAACTGCTCGTTAACACTTAATTTCTAATCAGCCAATCACATGGCGGCAACTCAGTGCATTTAGGCATGTAGACATGGTCAAGACAATCTCCTGCAGTTCAAACCGAGCATCAGTATGGGGAAGAAAGGTGATTTGAGTGCCTTTGAACGTGGCATGGTTGTTGGTGCCAGAAGGGCTGGTCTGAGTATTTCAGAAACTGCTGATCTACTGGGATTTTCACGCACAACCATCTCTAGGGTTTACAGAGAATGGTCCGAAAAAGAAAAAACATCCAGTGAGCGGCAGTTCTGTGGGCGGAAATGCCTTGTTGATGCCAGAGGTCAGAGGAGAATGGGCAGACTGGTTCGAGCTGATAGAAAGGCAACAGTGACTCAAATTGCCACCCGTTACAACCAAGGTAGGCAGAAGAGCATCTCTGAACGCACAGTACGTCGAACTTTGAGGCAGATGGGCTACAGCAGCAGAAGACCACACCGGGTGCCACTCCTTTCAGCTAAGAACAGGAAACTGAGGCTACAATTTGCACAAGCTCATCGAAATTGGACAGTAGAAGATTGGAAAAACGTTGCCTGGTCTGATGAGTCTCGATTTCTGCTGCGACATTCGGATGGTAGGGTCAGAATTTGGCGTCAACAACATGAAAGCATGGATCCATCCTGCCTTGTATCAACGGTTCAAGCTGGTGGTGGTGGTGTCATGGTGTGGGGAATATTTTCTTGGCACTCTTTGGGCCCCTTGGTACCAATTGAGCATCGTTGCAACGCCACAGCTTACCTGAGTATTGTTGCTGACCATGTCCATCCCTTTATGACCACAATGTACCCAACATCTGATGGCTACTTTCAGCAGGATAATGCGCCATGTCATAAAGCTGGAATCATCTCAGACTGGTTTCTTGAACATGACAATGAGTTCACTGTACTCAAATGGCCTCCACAGTCACCAGATCTCAATCCAATAGAGCATCTTTGGGATGTGGTGGAACGGAAGATTCGCATCATTGATGTGCAGCCGACAAATCTGCGGCAACTGTGTGATGCCATCATGTCAATATGGACCAAAATCTCTGAGGAATGCTTCCAGCACCTTGTTGAATCTATGCCACGAAGAATTGAGGCAGTTCTGAAGGCAAAAGGGGATCCAGCCCGTTACTAGCATGGTGTACCTAATAAAGTGGCCGGTGAGTGTAAATCTAGCAGAGCAATGAATGTGGAGATCTCTGGATCCATGTGAGGTAAAGGGCTGGTTCTAGCTTTGTTAGAAAGAGATTAACATGTACTATATGAGCCGGGGCAGATTGGCCATAGATCTTACAGGGAAATTTCCCGGTGGGCTGATGCCCATGGGGCCACCTGGGCCCTCCTCACAGCCGGCCAGTGGAAGTTTTTGGGGATGTATTTTGTGCTGCTGGCAGTATTTTGTGATGGACTGTGGTATTTGGTTCTGTTGGGGTGGTATAATGTGCTACAATATGGTATTGCTGGCCCTGCCTTCCACCAATTTGGACCCAACTACAAAATGGGCGGCCACTTTTAGTATTTTTTCCAGGGCCACTTTAAGTTCTCAGTCCGCCCCTGTGTATGAGGTCTGGCTATAAAAAAAAAAAAAAAAACACTAGAATGCACAATGACAGCACAGAAGCTGGACTCATGTTCTAGAGATCACAGTAGAACACATGAATGGCGATTTACCTTTCCTTAGGTGGGCAATACTGCGTGTGCCCAATATTGTGATGAACTTTTCTTCATCTGTACCCCACTTAAGCTCACCAGCTTTAAATAAATCCTGGCAGAAAGTAATGAAATTCATTGAGATATCAGATAGAAACGTAGTATAAGTATAAAGGACAAATGTAACAAATAATTGCAAAATTCATGTTAGTCCTTTCATCAGTCGATGAACACACTGACCTGGGCATCCTGATCAGCCAGAGCATCATTCACTTTGGAGTCCGGGTCCCTGTTTGCCTGGAAAAGCACATGAGGAACACATATATAAGTTTGATCACATGAAAAGAAATATCAATGATGCCACTTCAATAGTTTGCAGAATGGGAATACACTACAGGGTAAAAATCTATAAAATGAAAATGAACATTTAAATCAAGTACATTTTAAGAATGTCTGATTTATTTCAAAGGGAATCTGTGATCATGACACCTCCACCCCCACCTCCTGAATGACTGGAATGCATAGATAGATGAAAACAGATTCCACAACTGTACTTCTTATCTTTCAGCTCATTTTTATTCCCCAGCAGTAAGCTCAGCCATGGTCTATGATCTGTATACTAATGAGGCATCTTGGAGCCCACTGGACTGTGTGTCAGAGCTTAGTAGTTTGGGATAATTAGCATACAGAGCATAGACCGTTTTCATGATTATTCTAATGAATCAAAGTGAGTCGAAAGATAAGAAATGCATATATTGAAATTGTGTACTTCATCGGTCCACACATAATAGTTATGGAGGGGAGGGTCATAATGATAGATTCACTTTAATAATGCATTACTTCACCCTACTGCTTATGTGGAATGGAGGGTTTACACAGCCCGATTGTCAGGCAGATTATCAGGGACAAATGTTCCTATGTAAGAAGGCTTGTTCCTGACAATCTGTCCCTCTAAAGCCTCATTCACACGTCAGTGTCTTGGTCAGTGATTTCCAACAGTGATTGTGAGCCAAAACCAGAATTGGAGCCTCCACATACATACGGTATGAGGGAAAGATCTGCAACTGTTCTGTGTTTAGAGCCACATCTAGTTTTGGCTCAAAATCACTGACCAAACACTGACATGCGAATGAGGCATAAAGCAGAGATGCCCAACCTGCAGCCCTCCAGCTGTTGCCTGGACAGCCTAAAGCCATCAGGGCATGCCGGGAGTTGTAGTTTTGCAACAGCTGGAGGGCCTCATGTTGGGCAACCCTGCTCTAAAGGTGCCGATCACCTGATGAATGAGCAAGATACATTTTACTTGGGTGAAACGGTCGTTTGTGCAGGTAAGTAATTTATTGATAGGCATATTCACATGCGTGGGGCGTGCAGGAAATTATCAGGAAGAAACCTGTTCATGCAGCAATCTCCACCGTATGGGGATGAGTGATGACAACTGCAATCACTCGTCCTCATACAGATTCATTGTTTCTGGGCAGCAGATCATTGTTCACACAACACAGTCTGCTGCCCAGAAACTATGATTTCGGCTTTATTCACACGTCAGTGTTTTGGTCAGTGATTTCCATCAGTGCATTTGAGCCAAAATCAGGTGCGGCTCTAAACACAGAACCTGTGAAGGTCTTTCCCTTATACCTTATGTCTGTGGAGGCTCCAATCCTGGTTTTGGCTCACAATCACTGATAGAAATCACTGACCAAAACACTGGCTGTGTGAATAAGGCATTATTGTGCTGCATGAAAGATCATTTCACTCGATGAACGAGTTTTTTGCTCATTTATCTGGCGATTGGCTACACAATTACATGGGCAGATTATTGGGAATGTTCATTCCCAATAATCAGCCCAAGAATCATGTATAAATCCGCCATATGCTACAATGGAAGAATCACTTGTTTTCTATAGAAGCGGGTAGGTTTACATTACATAGATTTACCATTAAAAGTAAACCAGACACAAGGACAGGCAGATTTGACATATGAAAGGAGATTAACATTCATCATTGTTTTTTTTCATTTATATAGCATCAACACATTCTGCATTAATGTACAGAGGTCGCCATTGCTCACTTTGGTACCTGTTGGGCCTCAACCTGAATTCCATATAATGTATCACTATGTTTATAGACAGCAGTGATGTACTGACCATAGAGGCAAGCCACTCAACTGCTATGGGGACTGGAGGAGGAGGGCCCTGCTTTTCCTGTTCCTGACACTGCATTTTCTGACAGCTGCCACTAAGGGGAAGCTTAGTGCAAAGAGATTTACAAATTCCATGGCATTATTCGCAACTATGTAAAGTACTATGCACTGAGCTCCCCCTAGTGTTGGCTGCAGGCAGACAGTTTTATTATATACTGCACGAAATGAAGCAAAGCATTTATCAATGTATTTATACCAGTTGATTTTAATACATTAGAAATATGCTGCTCAGAATGAGCATAAAAGTTGTTTAAAAGTCTTAATAAAAAAAAAAAATGTAAATTCATCAGAAATCTTGGGAGTCACATTTGGTGTTCCACATTACCTGGGTGTGTTTGCTATTGGGGCCCTATGAGATCTGTTTGTGCCCATTTGTAGATGAAATTTATTTAATCCCGTTAAAGTACATTGATTTATAGAGATGGTTTCATTCTTTTAAGTTTCCCTGAGTGGTGACTTTCCTATTAAAATTCTGTATTTCGCAAACTATAATCCACTAGTAGCTGAAATACAGTATATGAGGAAAATTAAACTCAATAATATAAAACTTGACATTCGGCAAATGCAGATTAACTACTTGCACAAACTTAGTAGCAATAAAAAATAAAAAAAAAACAACTAAAAGACTAACCTGGACAAGAACAACCAACATTCTCTGAAAGAAACCAGATGTATCCCCAGTGATGCTGTCTTCCAGTTCACGCCCATACTCTACAGAAATATAAAACAAACATATTATCCTTAAAGGAGTTCTCATTTCAGAGATTCATGGGATAACCAGAAGTGTCTGATATGTGTGGGTTCCACCACCACCACCCCCACCTATCTTGTATTGTTCTGCCACATCTTGTCTAGTTGGATCCAGGATGCGAGAGGTGGCTCGAGTTTACAGAAACAGCCTAGAATTGAACGGGAGTTATGGACACAATAGCACAGTGAGCTATGCAGTTTCCACATCTTACAGAAGCAGCATATGAGAAAATACCCCTTTATTAACTATAAATAGTTGTAGTTGTAAGGATATAGCTACAGTGGCATGCAAATGTTTGGGCACCCCTTTTGTGGCAAGAGTGTCAGTAAAACCTGTAATTTATATATCTGCTTTTTTCCACTTCCTGTGAATAACTATCGGTACAGGGGGAGGTGTTATCAGTGAGTGATAGGACTGTGTGTATAAGTGTGCATACAAAGATAGCTGCCAGTCACTGATAACACTGTACCAATACCAACCCTCTACCAATAATAATCTTTACAGGAAGTAAAAAAGGCAAAAAAAAAATTTTATTTTCATCTTTTCCATTTTTAAAATAACAAAAAAGGTAAAGGGCCCAAAGCAATACTTTGGGCATCCTGCTTGGTTAGTACTTAGTAGCACTCCCTTTGGTAAGTATCACAGCTTGTAGCCAGTTGCTTAGAAGAAACCATGGCTGCTGTTTTTGGGACACATTAGAGGAGTCTGGGAATTTATAAAGCTTTGAAATTTGCATCACCTGGCCTTTTCCATCGTTGATTGTGAACAAGTCTTAATCCTAACCCTAATTTAAGGTCTGAGACCTTAAATTATACAAAACCAAAATGATACATTGATATTATTTAAAATGTTGAAAATATGTTTAATCTTTAAACCTTATGCCTTTTGGAGATCATTTCATCTTTAATATGTTTATTTGTTCACAGTAACAGTAATTTTGACCAGGTGTGCCCAAACTTTTCCATTCTACTCTATGTTTGGGTTTTCATGACTGAATTAGCTTTAGTACATAGCTAGTGTGGGCACAGGTTACATGGGCACAGGTTACATGGGCACATTATAGAATGTATCACTATGCACTATGACTATGTTAGGTGAATGGTATATACTTCTACAGTCACCTGTGGTTCTTTCAGTGAACTGTAATGTGGGTGATTACTTTTGTACACCTTATTACCTGTATGTAATGTCATTGTACTTTTTAACGATTCCAGCTCCATAGAAGTTAACTCTTTCCTTAATGGTTGTTTTTCTAACATACAACACCAGAAACAGCAGCAAAATAAATTATTTTCCTCTGCAGATGTGGCAGATATGCTGTGAATCATTGACCTATGTGAATGCATTTTGAAGACCTTATTAACACATACCTGCTATGTATTTGAGTGAATGCTGAAATCACCTATTTAGAGCATACATAAGTGCTTTTGGTTGTAAAACACCCTTAATCCATCATATAAGTCTTGCATAGTTGAAAGATAGGTCAGGGGATCATTCTGAAGTAGTAATGGGAAAATGGAAAGTACGGAGAAGGATTAGGTGCCTTGAGAAATGTGCTGTATGTCTAAAAATAGTGGCGGTGGGATAAACTGAAGATGGATTGGTGATGTTTACGATGGGCATAATTCAGGATTACGTGCAACAGATTGCGGAGGATACAGTGGGGAAAAAAGTATTTAGTCAGCCACCAATTGTGCAAGTTCTCCCACTTAAAAAGATGAGAGGGGCCTGTAATTGACATCATAGGTAGACCTCAACTATGAGAGACAAAATCAGAAAACAAATCCAGAAAATCACATTGTCTGATTTTTAAAGAATTTATTTGCAATGATGGTGGAAAGAGTATTTGGTCAATAACAAAAGTTCATCTCAATACTTTGTTATATATCCTTTGTTGGCAATGACAGAGGTCAAACATTTTCTGTAAGTCTTTACAAGGTTGGCACACAATGTTGCTGGTATGTTGGCCCATTCCTCCATGCAGATCTCCTCTAGAGCGGTGATGTTTTGGGGCTGTCGCTGGGCAACACGGACTTTCAACTCATTCCAAAGGGAGGCTAGGCCACTCCAGGACCTTGAAATGCTTCTTATGAAGCCACTCCTTCGTTGCCCTGGTGGTGTGCTTGGGATCATTGTTATGCTGAAAGACCCAGCCACATTTCATCTTCAATGCCCTTGCTGATGGAAGAAGGTTTGCACTCAAAATCTTACGATACATGGCCTCATTCATTCTTTCATGTACACGGATCAGTCGTCCTGGTCCCTTTGCAGAGAAACAGCCCCAAAACATGGTGTTGCCACCCCCATGCTTCATAGTAGGCATGGTGTTCTTTGGATGCAATTCAGCATTCACTCTACGACAAGTTGTGTTTCTACCAAACAGTTCTACTTTGGTTTCATCTGACCATATGACATTCTCCCAATACTTTTCTGGAACATCTAAATGCTCTCTAGCAAACTTCAGATATGTACTGGCTTAAGCAGGGGGACACGTCTGGCACTGCAGGATCTGAGTCCCTGGCGGCGTAGTGTGTTACTGATGGTAGCCTTTGTTACATTGGTCCCAGCTTTCTGCAGGTCATTTACTAGGTCCCCCCGTGTGGTTCTGGGATTTTTGCTCACAGTTCTTGTGATCATTTTGACCCCATAGGGTGAGATCTTTCATGGAACCCCTGATCGAGGGAGATTATCAGTGGTCTTGTATGTCTTCCATTTTCTAATTATTGCTCCCACAGTTGATTTCTTCACACCAAGCTGCTTGTCTATTGCAGATTCAGTCTTCCCAGCCTGGTGCAGGTCTACAATTTTGTTTCTGGTGTCCTTCAACAGCTCTTTGGTCTTCACCATAGTGGAGTTTGGAGTGTGACTGTTTGAGGTTGTGGACAGGTGTCTGTTATACTGATAACAAGTTCAAACAGATGCCATTACTACAGGTAATGAGTGGAGGACAGAGGAGAAGAAGAAGTTACAGGTCTCTGAGAGACAGAAATCGTGCTTGTTTGTAGGTGACCAAATACTTATTTTCCACCATAATTTGCAAATAAATTACTTAAAAATCAGACAATGTGATTTTCTGGATTTCTTTTCTCATTTTGTCTCTCATAGTTGAGGTCTACCTAGGATGTCACTTAACTAAATAAACCAAAATTGTTGCCGTGTCCTAAATAATATATGTTAACTGCCTGATTGGAACACACTAAAAAAAACTCTTTATTAGATATACATTAAAATCTGTGGCTAAATAACTGTTCAAGCTAGATCCTATCTCCAAATCAGCGTGTACGCAATCACAGTATGACACACCTGCTGGTATAGGATCTATTAAAACAGGATCATTTGCTTGGAGGAATTGGTGCTATTTTACTTGTATCAATACCAGAACCTCCTAAGCCCGCCCTGTTAGATTATCAAGTGGACCAAACAATCGCACCTAATGGGTTTGGACATTGACAGTGGCTGTAATCGCTGAACTGTTTGTGTCTTATACAGCAACAGCTCACACCATGCCCACCGCCCGTAGAAGGACCAACACCTGTTTAGATGATATCGGGAGTGCAGCCTGGTAGCACGCAAGTGTCCCTTGTTTTATTGAGATTTTATACCTATTATTTTGTAATTTTCTATATGTGATAATGGTTTTAAGTTAACCAATATATAAGAACAAATATACAAAGAACACTGTGTGGGTTAATGACCTTTAGGATATAAAAGGAATGCCCTCGGAGTTATGCGCCCCTGACGAAGCATTGGCGAAACCTGGGTCGGGCGTCTGATGGATGTCGGATGTTTATACTTATATGTGCATGTTTGTATGGATTTCTGCAAGTACAATTAAAGCACTAGTAGAACGTAAGGCCTTGCGGTACTTCACTATTCTGTGCTGTCTTTCTGGTTGCATTCAGGAAAATTCAGAAAAGATTGCTAGTGGATTATGTTTGTGCACATACCAATGATTGACCACATCCACTAAGAAAGAAAATATATCTAGGAACCTCTGATGGACTGAGTTTGCCTTTTTGAGAAGGGAGCAGAGCAGTTCTGATTATATTTGAAGTATATGTGAATGTTGGTGTCTGGCTAGAAGACTTTGGACAACTCTACCACATAAGAGCCAAAATATGGAATTTTAGAATTTTATATAGATTAGCAGAAATATTTCTCCTTTATGAGTTATAACAGCACAGGAAGTCTCATTGGGCTCCTATTGTAACCAATAGGAGCTTTGCAGAGAAACATTATTCTGGATTGGATGCCTGCTGTTGGGAGCTTTTCAGTCAGTTGATGGAATGTCCAGCAGGGTTGTCTCTACTGCTGGAGCTCAGAAAGAAGAAGGACCTTGGTAACCTACTATATGGCAAAGTTAGAGGTTTTCATACTTCATATTTGTTTTCGACACTCCTGGGATGGTGTGTCATGTGACATCCTTCTTGCAATATTGTGACATGTGACCAGCAGGGGACCAGTGAAGCATCAGCATGGAAGTAGCAGATAATTGGTAAGGAGAGTATTAATCTTTTTGCCATTTACAGCATTGTCAGCTGTTTGTAAAGATTTCATGAGGCTGGAAAACCAATTTAAACCTTATAGTAAGCCCTGTAGTATATGCCTTTAGGTACAGTACGGCACTGTTTAGTCACTAAAAAAAAAAAACACAGTATGTGAAAGTTTGGTTAGTACCTTCTTTGTAGACTTTTTTGATGTGATTGATTTCAGCTGGGGTTCTTGAGGCAAGAATTTCAATGAGCACATTCTCATCAGTGCCAGCACCCTGGAAAATATGGAGATGTGCGTAAGTGTGAGCTTTCTGGGGGATGCCACTTTGCAGCTGCCATGTGTGGCAGAAACCCCACTGGCCAATAGCTGCACAAATCTGAGAACAATTAACCCGCTAACTAGTGCTTCCATTTGTCATTGCCATAGGACTAGGTTGCCACTGGGCTGGCCACATCGTGGAGACCCACCCGTAGACCATGTATTCCTACAGAAACAATGAAAACAGGTGTACATATACAGATTTATTGAAACTGGTAATTCCAACTTTTTTTTTCCCTTAGGAAGGCAATGCAGCTGCAGTGTAGTCCTACCATAATTTCACCCTAACTTATTGGTAATGCCATTTTGTGTTGCCAAGGAGCCATAGACTTATTGCAGTGCTCGTCTTCACTTTAATAAGGCATGTTTCACACTACCAGTACAGCTTTCCGGCAGGCTATTGCTTCTTACAATACTAGGAATCGGCTGGACAATTCTCTGCATATTTGATGGGTTTTGGCCAGATCTCTGCTGGACCCAATTAATGGTGTTGGACGGCAGCGTTCGGCAGTGTCAGATCCGACAGGCTGTTCCCGGCCGGAACAGCTTGCCGGATCTATCAACACAAGTATGAAACAAGCCTAAATAGTAGTTACCGTAAAATACATAGCATAAGCTATGCAAAAAGGTTTCTTACAAAGGTGGTCTTCACTCAAAAATGAGATCATGGTTTTGAGAGTAGTTGGCTAAGCACCATGTAATAATTGATCTTAATTCACTTTTCTACACTGATCCCTTTAGAGAATCATTGAAAACCCATACAACAAAAGAAAGGTTTTGGGTGGGATAATCCCTTAATATATAAATGTACAAGTACAGGTTGCAACAAGCTTAGACACTTAGATTCAGGGTTACAAAACATCTATGAAGGAGGTATAATTATAGTATTTTTGTTTGCAGTTTTTTTTTTTGTCTGATTTGTGCTTTTACAAAATCCCGCATTAGATCTCAGATCTGTGCTGGAAACTAGTGCCAGATTTTAAAACGTTCTGCCATAACAGATGCCAGATTACATGAATGCTATTGTATTTTCATTCAGCTGAAGAGTAAACTATTTACCTTGATAGCATGTCTAAGTTCATAAGCATCATACATGTTGGCTGGTGTCATTAGTGCAACTATCACCTTCTCAAGTTTCCCAGTAAGTTCCGATTTCAGGTCATCAACAAGATCCTGTTGTAGTATGAACACAATTTAGCTACAATCATGCTAAAATCACATGAAAGAAAGAGACAGAATACATTATGAAGAACAAAATCATCTGAAGCACCCAGGGGTGGGATTTAAATTTTTAACAGGTTCCCTACTCAACGGCGGACACGCAGAGTCACGACACATGTTTATATACACTCACCGGCCACTTTATTAGGTACACCTGTCCAACTGCTCGTTAACACTTAATTTCTAATCAGCCAATCACATGGCGGCAACTCAGTGCATTTAGGCATGTAGACATGGTCAAGACAATCTCCTGCAGTTCAAACCGAGCATCAGTATGGGGAAGAAAGGTGATTTGAGTGCCTTTGAACGTGGCATGGTTGTTGGTGCCAGAAGGGCTGGTCTGAGTATTTCAGAAACTGCTGATCTACTGGGATTTTCACGCACAACCATCTCTAGGGTTTACAGAGAATGGTCCGAAAAAGAAAAAACATCCAGTGAGCGGCAGTTCTGTGGGCGGAAATGCCTTGTTGATGCCAGAGGTCAGAGGAGAATGGGCAGACTGGTTCGAGCTGATAGAAAGGCAACAGTGACTCAAATTGCCACCCGTTACAACCAAGGTAGGCAGAAGAGCATCTCTGAACGCACAGTACGTCGAACTTTGAGGCAGATGGGCTACAGCAGCAGAAGACCACACCGGGTGCCACTCCTTTCAGCTAAGAACAGGAAACTGAGGCTACAATTTGCACAAGCTCATCGAAATTGGACAGTAGAAGATTGGAAAAACGTTGCCTGGTCTGATGAGTCTCGATTTCTGCTGCGACATTCGGATGGTAGGGTCAGAATTTGGCGTCAACAACATGAAAGCATGGATCCATCCTGCCTTGTATCAACGGTTCAAGCTGGTGGTGGTGGTGTCATGGTGTGGGGAATATTTTCTTGGCACTCTTTGGGCCCCTTGGTACCAATTGAGCATCGTTGCAACGCCACAGCCTACCTGAGTATTGTTGCTGACCATGTCCATCCCTTTATGACCACAATGTACCCAACATCTGATGGCTATTTTCAGCAGGATAATGCGCCATGTCATAAAGCTGGAATCATCTCAGACTGGTTTCTTGAACATGACAATGAGTTCACTGTACTCAAATGGCCTCCACAGTCACCAGATCTCAATCCAATAGAGCATCTTTGGGATGTGGTGGAACGGGAGATTCGCATCATGGATGTGCAGCCGACAAATCTGCGGCAACTGTGTGATGCCATCATGTCAATATGGACCAAAATCTCTGAGGAATGCTTCCAGCACCTTGTTGAATCTATGCCACGAAGAATTGAGGCAGTTCTGAAGGCAAAAGGGGGTCCAACCCATTACTAGCATGGTGTACCTAATAAAGTGGCCGGTGAGTGTATACTGTACATACACCATATATATGCAACACACATACACCATATGTACACTACACACATACCACCCAACCTTTATTAAGCCTAAGGAGCTAAGATTAACGGATCAGGATTCAGACAGTAACACGGTTTTCCGATCCGGCTACATACTAAATGGTAAAGCACTGGGTAACCCTGACATGGAAAAGGACCTAGGAATTTTAGTGAACAGTAAACTAAGCTGTAGAAGCCAGTGCCAGACAGCTGCTGCCAAGGCCAATAAGATAATGGGTTGCATCAAAAGGGGCATAGATGCCCGTGATGAGAACATAGTCCTGCCACTTTACAAATCACTAGTCAGACCACACATGGAGTACTGTGTACAGTTCTGGGCTCCTGTGAACAAGGCACACATAGCAGAGCTGGAGAGGGTTCAGAGGAGGGCAACTAAAGTAATAACTGGAATGGGTGGACTACAGTACCCAGAAAGATTATCAAAATTAGGGTTATTCACTTTAGAAAAAAGACGACTGAGGGGAGATCTAATAACTATGTATAAATATATCAGAGGTCAGTACAGAGATCTCTCCCACGATCTCTTTATCCCAAGGACAGTGACCATGACGAGGGGACATCCTCTGCGCCTGGAGGAAAGAAGGTTTGTACATAAACATAGAAGAGGATTCTTTACTGTAAGAGCAGTGAGACTATGGAACTCTCTGCCTGAGGAGGTGGTGATGGTAAGTTCACTAAAAGAGTTCAAGAAGGGCCTGGATGTATTTCTGGAGTGTAATAATATTACAGGTTATAGTTACTAGAGAGGGGTCGTTGATCCAGGGAGTTATTCTGATTGCCTGATTGGAGTCGGGAAGGAATTTTTCCCCCTACAGTGAGGAAAATTGGCTTCTACCTCACAGGGGTTTTTTTTGCCTTCCTCTGGATCAACTTGTAGGAAAACAGGCCGAACTGGATGGACAGATGTCTTTTTTCGGCCTTACAAACTATGTATGTTACTATGTGGCTGTAATTTTAACAACCGGATCTGAAGAACCTGAGGGAACTGGCTGAATCTCATGCCTGGAAACGCCTCATAAAATATACCAGTATGGGTCTTTGCCAAAAATCTGTCTAAGAAGTGGTGCAAATTGGCACAATTTTGGCCCATTTAGAGCTTCTACATCTTTTTCTTACTTACTCGGTAAGAGAGTGGGGTATAAGATGTGCTCTTTTGGGGCAAAATCCTATTGTAAAAATCCATTTTAAAGTAAGCCAACCAATAGCTTGTATATAGTCAGAGAAAAGTGTCTATTTCTGCACCAGATTTATCATCCAGCCTGAGCCCCTGTGATAAATCTGGTGCAGGTCTAGGCAGCTGTCTAAGCTTACACCACCCATAGGATTAGTAAATCTGGGCCATAGTCTCAGGCAGGAAATTCTCTGTGCATTTTTAAAGATGAGTGCCTTTTAAGCAGGAACATAACTACTGGACTGGGTACTACATATAGACACACAAGCAATACCTGCCAGTCACAGCAGGAATGAACAATGATGCTTTTTTATTGGCAGTATGCAATTAACGTGTGCCTAGTTACTCACTCAGATTGTGAAATATGGCGCATCTTAAGAAACATAAGCACTGCCCTATTTGTTTTTTAACACAAAAAAATGTGACCAGAATAAAACTGGCACAACTATAGTGATAAAAATGCCTTAATGTGTACTATGGGACAGATTAATTATTACTATTTTCTGTAATACCGTAATAATTCCCATCTTACCCTGCCAAAGAAGGTCTTAAATGCAATGCTAATTTGCTGACGCTGAGCATTGCTTCTTGCTGTCAGAATCTTCATAATAGTGTCTTCATCAGTACCTGCAATTTAATGGCGACAGAAAAAAAACTGACTATAAATGTGTTTTCGGTTTCTTAACATTTCCAATTCTTTGTAAGTAAGACTAGGTCAGAGTAGGTGGTCTCCATTTACTATCAGCACTGTGACAGAATAAGCCTGTGTTCATATCTTGTTTGTTATGTCCATTTAGCGTGTACGCTGAGAAAGTTCCCCATATACACACATTAAATAAATCCATAGTGTTACATTATCCATATGCATAGAAAGACCACATTATTCCATACAACGGCATCCAAAAAAAAAAAAAAGGTATACGTTAAAAGCACGTTTTTTGGCAATGAAACCCAGTAGGTCATCAATATCAGATCAGTGGGGGAGGGGTGACTCCTGGCTGCCCCAGCGATCAGCTGTTTAAACGAGCTACTGCACTCTAGAACAGCACAACTCTAAACTGTGCAGGGTCGTGAATGCTACTAAATGTCTGCTCCCATTCACTTAAATGGGAACAGTGCTGCAGTATCATTCATGGCCCCACCCAGTTCCATAGCTGTGCTGTTCTCCTGCTCGAGTGCAGCAGCCCCTTCAAATAGCAGGTCGATGTGGGTGCCTGGAGTTAGACCCCTACCAATCTTATATTGGTGACCTCTCATACAGTCCCCAAAGAAAACCCTTTATGGGACTCTAACCTTTATCACTTGTTTCTTATGATAAAGGGAAACTGCCACACCCTATATGCTATGGACCACATAAAGTAGTGACAGACATTTCAGTAGTTTGTCATATATGTGTTAATGTGGTATATGTTGCACACCTATTGAACTAGCACTGTGGTGGTTGGGGGGTGGGTTATATTCTTTATCTGATCATCTGCAATCGTGCATCAAATATGTATATTAGGACCTCCCTTCTTCTTGTCATCTGATGTGCACTACAAATACCAGAAACACTCCCCTGAGACAGATGGTACCATTCTAGTCATATTTCAAGGACCTGTATATTGCTATTCTGGCACACATTCACATTAAAAAAAAATAAAATAAAAATCACTCACCGCTGATTGACAGTTTTCTACATATTCACAGTAATATGGAGAAAGCTGTTAATCACTGAGGGTAGACCACTGTTTGTGATATTTGTTGGCTTATGCCAGTTTAATGACTTTAAAAAAGTAATATAAGTAAAAAGACTCACTACATTAATACAAATGAAAACTTCCTTTGGTTCTACTGAACTTAGATCACTGTAGAGTTCTGTGTGTGTAACTGAAACTCAGTGTAAAAACTGTATATAATACAGAAAGGTATATAAACCTACCTAATCCCTTCATAGCTTTGCGGAGAGCCTCTGCATCACTATTGGCATTGAATCCATTGAAATCTTTGATGGTTCCTCTTGAAGGCTAAAAGAGAAAAAAAAACATTTAAAATTGCTATTATAATTTCTACTGGGTCATTGTCACGTTTACTAGGTGTAAGTCTAAGAATTTAAGAAAAATGAAAGTTAAAATAAGAAATAAAACACAGACACACATTCAAGAGATTGGCCCAGTATGTTGAAAGGTTTTAAAATTTTGAAAAGATACACTGACCAATGGGTATCAGGCCAGGGGCATAACCATAGCTCATGGGGCTCCATAGATAGCAGCATAAATAGCAATAAAGCTATGTATAACAGCACAAAATATTAGAAAACCTACGTATTGTTATTCTCCCCAAAAAGGTACAATGCTCTTGCATCTGATTGGCCCCCTCAACCTCCGAGCCCCATAGAAAGTGCTATGACTATAGTTACGCACATGTATCTGGCAAAGCCAGGTATATCACCAGCCCTCTAAGTCTGAGTAACCATTGATTGACGAGGGTCTGATCATCACTGACCTTCATATTTTCATAAACCTCTTTAATAATACTATCAATTAAAGGAGCATTGTAGCTCAAATTTTAAAACGAAATTGACACCTTGGACTTTTTTTAACCACCTCTCCTATTGTTCTAATTACCAGCATGATGGTGATGATAATAACAATATGATTACAACAACAGACTAAAGATGGCCATACACATTAGATAAATGTTGGCCCAACCATGTCTGAAGGATCGGACATTTAGGAATTGGACATGCTCAGTCCTCAGGGGTTAATCAATGCCAGAAGGTAATCAGCAGCTTATATTCCTCTCTCTATAATAGACATGCATGATCTGAGTGTGTATATTTCTTGTGAAGTTGGGAGAAATGTAATCCTGGCATCCCGACAAGATGGGTTTGAAAAGAAAAAAAAAAAAAAAAAAAAAGATAGATTCAAATAATGAGTAATTCTATGGTCCATGTATATCAAAAGCGACCCAATTCCAGCCAATGTGCAATTTAAAGGATTTCTTGACATTATTAAATATCTTGGGGAAATCCTCCAATAACTTATAATAAAAATAATCATCATCATCATCATCATCATCATCATGTTATACTCCCCCCCCCCTTTCTCCAGTGCCATCTCTGAGATAAAGTTGTCACTGTGATTTTGTAGTAAAAAGATCACAGAGAGGCACGGAGCATTATCAATCATGTTAATGCTCCCTGCCTCTTCTGTCCAGAACGGGGCTTGGCTCTTCTACACGCTGCGGATTTCTCAGACTGAATCCGCTCGTGTAAAAGAGTCCTTAATAGATTTATCACATTTTTTTATGTCCATGCACCAGAACAGAAATCTGCTCCAGCCAGGAGTGATTTATAGTGTAATTTACATCAGTTTTCTGGCATACATGTTGGTAAATTAATATGGCCATGGAGCTCCAGCCCACGGTCGGCCTCCTCCCACTTTTTGAAAAATGGTGAAGGTGTCAGAACTGACTAAAACATTGCAAATACTGGCACAAAAAGGCAGCTGCCATAAAGTTTTTGACTTTCCTACACCAAAAAACTAGCATAGAATTTTAGTACATGACCCCGTCCCCAACCATTTATTAGTAAGATGCACCGCTAAAAGGCACAAATACATTGATATATGTGGGCCTATGTTTCCTGTAGGTGGGGTAGATTTCTCAGAAAATGGATTTTTCTAAATACATCATCAGCTAATTTTAAGGGTCACAAGACTATTAAAGTGTAAGGCTTCATTCACACGACCATATTTTGTTTCCGTGTCCGTTCCGGTTTTTTTTGTGGACCGTATGCGGAACCATTCATTTCAATGGGTCCGCAAAAAAAACGGAAGGTACTCCGTGTGCATTCTGTTCCGAATATCCGTATTTCCATTCCGCAAAAGAGATAGAACATGTCCTATTCTTGTCCGTTTTGCTGACAAGGATAGGCATTGTTACAATGGATGCGCAAAAAAAAAAACCGAAAAAAACAGATGCCATACGGAACGTCATGTCATGTTTTCATCAAAAAAATCAGTTTTAGCATATGTTACTTCTGCTGAAGCATTATGCATAAAGCAATCTTTAGTTTCTTCACATACCATTGTTTCCCTTGAGTTTTTCCCTTAGTTACGGCTGTTTTAATCTCTACAATATGAGGATCTTCTCAAGATGGCTCCTCTGCCAGTTCTCTGAGGTCAAAACTGCCTTCCCTCACTTCACATACACACTTGCTGTAGCCAGCAACTTCCTGCCAGCCAATCAGATTGGATTCCTGAGAGACACGTCTCCTCCCTCTGAAGCCTAATGCAGGCATGCAGTGTGATGGACCGCCCCTCTGTCTTCCATTTACAATTAGCCGGAGACAGATGAGCCATAGCAACAGTCTTTTAAGGGACCAGTGGAAAGGAACAGGGGACATTAATGAAAGCTGTCATTCTATCAAGTAATGATAGATCTTTTGACAATCATTGACATAATAAGGGGTTGTTCAAATAATCATCAGTTATTTGATCAGTTATTGTGAGCCAAAACCAGGAGTGGACACTAAACAGATCAGGTATAATGAAAAGATCTGCACCTGTTCTGTGTTTTTGACCCGCATCTGGTTTTGGCTCACAATAACTGATGGAAATAACTGATTAAATAACTGATATGTGAACAACCCCTAACTCGGGTATATATGCCTAGCTCTAATAAACGAGCAAATAAAAAAAATATGACAGTTACACTTTAAGGGCTCATGCACATGAAAATAGTGGTCCGCAATGCATGGGCAGCAGCTGTGTGCCCTCCGTTTGCAGATGCAGACTCATTCACTTGAATGGGTCTGTGGTCTTATTAGAACAATTCTAATATGTTCTAATATGGCTAGTTTTCTAATGGGACCTATCAATACAGATCAATGGCTTGCTGAAGGGTCTGTGGTCTGCAACATTCAGTCCGCACCGCAAAAAAATAGAACGTTCTATTATTTTGCGATGCAGGGGCACGGACCGAAATCCCATGGAAGCACTCCGTAGTGCTTCCGTGGGCTTCCAGTCTGTTCCTCTGCTCCATATCAAGTGAATGGGTCCCCATCCGTGATACTGAGCATACAAGGCCGGTGCCCGTATATTGTGGACCTGCTGAGACACACATGTTTATGTTCCTAAGTCAAAGGAAAACAAGAATTCAAACTACTGTTTAATACAACCAGGACATTTCAGCTATAAATACTACTACTATATTACTAGTGCGAGATTCATGGTAATTTTAACGCAGACGGTATCTCCTGCCTCCGGCTCAGAGATATTCGGTAAACATTTTACTGGTGATTGCATCACCACTCCAGTCATATCCTCTCTCTGTGGAACTGAAAAACAATTGGCTCCAGGCTCAATGCAACTCTGAAGGCAGTGATTAAGAAATATTACAGAGCAAGGTCATTTTTATGGGTGGAACCCAAATATGACAATTACGATAATAAATGAATGTAAATTAATTACAAAATTCGAATAGCATATAATAGATTTTCCTATTTAAAAAAATTATCTTGTAACAAAACAAGGATTATCATTAACCTTTGAGGGAGCACTGTTAAACCACAGTAATAATTAGAGCGTGTGGTTGCTAAAAGCTCAGTTCTATCCTTCTAAAATGCTGGAAAACAGATGCTCACATAATGCCTGCAATCACAAACACATCATGGACTGGTTGGGGAGATATTGTCATATGTCTGATGCAAGCTCAGCCTCTCAATATCCATAGAAGGTTTCCGCTGCAACTGCATTCTCAGCAGTCAGTACTATTAGGCCTCTTTCACACGAGCGAGTTTTCCGCGCGGGTGCAATGCGTGATGTGAACGCATTGCACCCGCACTGAATCCTGACCCATTCATTTCAATAGGTCTTTTCAGATGAGCGTTTTTTTTCACGCATCACTTCTGCGTTGCGTGAAAATCGCAGCATGTTCTATATTCTGCGTTTTTCACGCAGCCCTGGCCCCATAGAAGTGAATGGGGCTGCGTTAAAAACGCATTGCATCCGCAAGCAAGTGCGGATGCAATGCGTTTTTCACTGATGGTTGCTTAGAGATGTTGTTTGTAAACATTCAGTTTTTTTTCACGCGCGTGAAAAACGCATCAAAACGCATTGCACCCGCGCGGAAAAAACGGAACAACTAAACGCAATCGCAGACAAAACTGACTGAACTTGCTTGCAGAATGGTGCGAGTTTTCCTGAACGCACCCTGAACGCATCCGCACCTAATCCGCGACGCTCGTGTGAAAGGGGCCTAAGGGACATTCCCAGCATTTTGGGGGTGTTCTAGTACCAGGGCTTACATTTTTAAAGATTTTTGCTATGAACAAGTGAAACATAGCAAACAGTCAGCTTGTGGCTTTCTGATGAGAGTTGGAATGGACCAATTGCTACAGAACCCTCCCTTTTAATCATTTTGATAAATCTCACCCACGACCACAGTACGGCTGGAACACTGTACTGTTTTTCTTTTTCCATGAAGATGCTTATGAGAGATAGGTCTGGTTATACATAGTACTGCCAGTGCTGCACTAAGTCAATATCTGTAAACAGGAAGCAACAAAGCATTACTAAACCCTAACAAACAGTAATGCATGTTTATGGAAACACTACCATCAATCCTAATACTGGGTGTGGTGCACCAAATTCACAGCAAATCCAGATGTGTATTCAGAATCTTATCTGACTGGGCTAACCTAGCTAAAGCCAGTTCTTTATGCATACCTCCCAACTTTTGAAAAGCCTAAGGAGGGACCATATCAATGGCAGAGCAATTTATTTATTTAATTTTTAAGCCATGCCTCTAATTCCTCCTCCTACCGTTTGTTCGCCCACACAGTAATTGTACCCTACGCTTAGTTATGAATACCCTCCTAGTGCCACAACACGATAAGAATGTCCCCTTAGCACCCCTCAGACAGTAAGGTTGCACTGTTTGTGCCCCAGACATATTATGATGTCCCTGTAGTACATCCCCACACAGTATGATCCCTTAGTGCTCCCCATTGAGTATAATGCCCCTATGTGCTCCCCACCCAGTATAAGGCCCCCATAAGTTCCCCATACACAGTGATGCCCCTTAGTTTGAATACTCACCTATCCCACAAGGAACAGTTCAGAGTAAAACTGCTCCAGTGTGTGCTGTCTGTGGCTCCCTGCAGCAGGCAGGTTGACATCACAGTATCATGCCTGCCTGCTCTGAACCACCGGCAGCAAGGAATTTGAGCTGACAGCTCCCTGCTTCACCATCAGGGGTAGACTGGGAACTTAAAGTGGTCTTGGGGAAAAAAATAGAAATAAAAGTGGCCTCATGTTGTAGTCGGGTCAATATTGACAGAAGGTGGGGCAACACAAGTAGTTTGAGTCAGTAATACCATAGGATAAGATACCATCCCAGCAAAAATGAAAAAGCACAGTGCAGCACAATATATTGCCTCAAAAGCTGTCCCTCTATGCCGGTCATCAATAGCTGCCATTTTCTATTCTCATCCTCCAGTTTCTCTGATTAAGATATGGAGCAGGGTGATTAGGAGTTGAGATGTGGCCACAGCAGTTGAATTCAGGAAGGGCATGTGAGGTCATTAGCTGTATACATGGTAACTAATTCTCACAACGTTAATTACTGCGGTGTGCTCATTATGTACATGGGAGAATCTGGGTGGTTCCCTGAGGCATTGGCCCACCAGGAAATTTCCCTGTAAGGTCTCTGACCAGTCTTAGTTTTCAATTGGATTTGCATCCTGAGGACGAAGATACAGTTGAAGTCAGGACATGCAGTAACCATCCCGGGACTGTGGACAAAGCCAAAATTCAGGACTGTCCCACTGGATCCTTGATGGTTATAAGGCATGCTTTAGGTACTTCACAGAAGGCGAGTACGGTAGGGTGGCGTTGGCCAGAATTATAACATGGCACATAAACTGATTGCTCAACATTGGCTGGATGAGTGTAGCCTCAGTAGAACTGAATACATAGCTTAGATTAACTTTTGGCTTCTTGGATCAATGCCTCTGGTTTGGCATACTGGGAACTTCAGAGATATCGTCTGGGCCTGGTGTGATGGATATTACCGATGAAACTTTGTACTCGGTGGTTGGCAGTCCTCTAAGTGGCTCGGTGTCTACATTCCCTTTACTTGGTGGAGGCGAGCTGTGCCCAGCACCCAACGAAACTACTGTTGTACAACCTTATTGTTAATTTCCTGTGTACTGGAGGGAAGGTGCAGGTGGGAGGTGCATATGTACTATTGCTGTGATGGCGACGTCACAATATGGGACTGTGGTGGATGGAGAGCATCTTCTGGACATTTTGAGGTGGGAGGGACGGTTATGTTTTGATAATTTATCAAAATGTTAAGTAACCATGTATTTATTTTTTTTAACTTTTTTTAAGTTAGGTTGTTGTGTCACAAAGTTTTCGTAACAGCTATTCAGTGCTATGGGACTTATGGAAGCAGCACATCAAAGTGAGCTGAGCTGTTCTGCTAGGCCACCTCTCACATCCCAAATCCAGTGGACAGCATGCCCCTCCCTATTCTACGGATAACTGCAGGTGCGACTTGCATCTATCAGACATTTATGGCATATTTCCTATTCGAATTCTTGTATTTCAAAGCAATTTTCTAAACAGAAGAAGGCCAGTATGCATAGTATATGACATGATGGAAAATCTGCCACAGGGCATTGGGTCTAGATAAAGGAGTGGTCTTCTCAAAGAGGTTTCTGTGCATCTCTGTATTATAACATTGTGCTGCTTGATTTTATAAGTTCAGAAGTGTCTTGTTTCCCTGCGTTAAACTTTCATTGTCGGTGGAAAATTAAAAAATGCCAGCTCTATGTAGTGGACCAACTTGTCTTGGACTGATATGGCTTTCTGTATACACTGGGGTCAGGAGGTCTGACAGACGTGCATTATCCCTTCCCATCTCCCTGCAGTAATGATTCTTCATGCATAATATATATGCTGCTATCTAATGCTAATTTACTGTCGAAGACCAACAGATACAGTACATGTAAGAACAAGTGAAGGAGGCCACAATATAAGGATAATATGTGTTCTAATTCGTATATAATAGTGAAGAACATCACTGCTGGATTAGTGCTCAAGGGATTCCCAGTCCTGACACAGTCCCAAATTACCACCCAAAATAGCAACATGTTACTTTTACAGAAAACATCCACAGTGGAAAATGCTTCTGACACAATGGCTTTTCTAACAAGACTTTACAAAGTCCCTGCCAAGGAAATGCCATGAAGAAATCAGTTCATCTTCTCACAAAATACAGACAAGGGTCTATATACTGTATGTAGTAAATTCTAGATTAAAAAAATAAAAATAAATAAAATCTCAAATACACATATTGTAACTAAAAATAAAGTGTGAGGGTGGAAATAATATACAGTACGTGTGGAATAAGCATTATTAACTCTTTCCTGACTGCCCATTATGTACTTCCAGGAAGTCGTCCTAACAAATCGCAGGGGCCTGGCCTTGACTACACAGCAATTTCTGCCATGTCTGCCATACACACCACATAATTATATATTTATTTTATTTTCTGTACATTATTATGGGGAAGCCATATTTTCTGAGCTGTTAACAGCATTTAGAGATATAGAGGGTCATTTACTATACTGAAATACGCCTAAATTAGGCATTTTTCAGATGCAGATCGCAGTGCAATGGTTAGTTGCGCCACTATCTGTGACTTTGCTCCGCTCATGTCAGGTCTAAAATTGTGGGCGTGGCATGGGTGGGGAAGGGGACAGGCCGGCAGGCCCATCTCATTCATCATTTTCTATGCCCGTTTTAGACATAGAAAATGGTCTAAATGTAAGACAGCAAGGAAGCTGTCTTATATTTAGAACTGGAGCTGGATGCGCTGGCTTACATTTAGAACTGAAGCTGGATGCGCTGCCTCCGCTTCTTCATAAATGCGATGGATCTGCCGCCAGCACAAGACTGGCATCTAAAACGCTGGTCTTAATAAATGTGCCCCATAATTTACAGCAGCCACCATGGGCCATAGAAACAAAGGACAGTGGACAACGACTCACTGACTTCTGTAGGAGACATGCTCTCTGACCTGTCCATAGGTAGGGAGGTATACAAGATGTGACCATCTTCTATAGTGAATGGTGGATCCCAAGTTGTCTATACATTGGAATAGCACATCGTATGTGGCTGCAGACAGTGCAACTAAAAAGGGTTCTTCAAGTTCAACCCAATCAATATTCTGAATAGATTCAGTGCACATGCATGTTTACATGCATAGCAATATGGGCTCCCTCTCCAACAGTATATTTGTTGCACATGTAAATATAGATGAGACTTGAAAAAGGTCACTACGACAGAAACTTCATCATTGTACTTCATCTGAGAAAGAACATATCACTCAAAATAACTCTTTATATATACTGCTGGGATAATGTGTAAACACTAGATGAAGTAATAAATTACAATCTCATCTTTTGCGTGTGCACCGAATCTATTCAGAATGTATATACAGAGGTGTTATGTGTCATTGTAATCCGGCTTGTGATGATAATGGAATGACTGAGACGTGATCTATACAGAACAGACAGTGTAGGACTATAATTAGTGTTAGTGGCTCATGCCAAAAATTGCAGGATTGTATATATTTTTTTTTATATAGCTATTGAAATTGAAAAGGACATAACCAAACATTATTAAAATATATGTTTAAAGGAGTTCTCTGGGATTTTGATATTGATGGCCTATCCTTAGGATAGGTCATCATTATGAGATCAGCAGGGGTCCATTCCCCAGGCATCCCCACCAATCAGCCATTTGAGGATGCCGCAGCACTCGCCAGAGCTCCGCTGAGTGCTGCATCTTCCTCACAGCTCAGGAAGCACAGCACCGTCCAGTGGATAGAGGCTGTGCTTGGAATTGCAGCACAGCACCATTCACTTGAATGAGACTACGCTTCTAGGCCATGTGATCGATAAGCATGACATCACATGGCCTAGGAAGAAGCACTCACTTAGAGCCTCAGCCTCTTCCTATAAACTGATCGGGGGGGGGGTGTGCCAGGAGTCAGACCCCCACTAATCTGATATGGATAACCTATTCTGAGGATAGGCCATCAATATCAAAATCCCAGAGAACTCCTTTAACATAAAAGAGAAGGTCATTTTCTGATGACATATAACCTTTAAGTGCGGCATAGTGCGAGACCTTTCAGTTGCCCTTTCCAGACTTTTTCTGTCAGGATTCATGCATTCAGTTCTTCATGCAGTTTTTCAGCTGAGCTGTGATACTAGACACATGGACAGGTTTGGTGCTGTTCCTTAAAATACATAGAAACTTGAACCTTATTGAACTACGTGATCCCTCACAGAGTGTTCATATAAAACTGCTACATAGTAACAGAGTTCCCGTGCTAAAGTCAAACACAATTTCATTATGAAATGAGTGTGTATTTCTTCCCCTACCATTATTTGCACTGCAAATGAGGAACACTCATGCACACAAGCACTGACGGGGTTACTGATCCCAGCCAGCAGCCGCAGGCAACGTCTCACTCATATGACCAGGCACATTGCCCTAGTTACATAGCTCGGCCTCCTCTTAGTAATATTTTTTTTTGGAGAGGAGGGTGGTTTCAGTACAGAGAGGGAAAATAATACTGTAAAGAGGAAAGAGAAAGAGCTGAACACGTCAACTAGAGCTCCTCGGACATCATCTATACAGGAGGAAATCCTTTGGTTATGATAACACATATCACAGAGCTAAGAAGCTGCATTTTCATCTAACATCCAGCTTTAAATACAAGTCCTGAAGTTGTCTTTTTCCATCAAACTGAGAAATATTTAATAGAAAAATGTCATTTATTTCATAAAACATTATAAGAAGTTTGCTCTGAATAAGAAATCAACTTGGTAACATAGGGAAGATTTATGAAACTGGTGTAAAGGAAAACTGTCTTAGTTGCCCATAGCAACCAATCAGATTCCACCTTTCATTGTTGACAGCTCCTTTGGAAAATGAAAGGTGGAATCTGATTGGTTGCTATGGGCAACTAAGCCAGTTTTTCCTTACACTGTTAGATAAATCTCCCCCATAGTTTGTAAGGCTGAAGGCAGACATCTGTCAATCCAGTTCAGCCTGCTTAACCTAATTATAAAGTGCACACCACCATGTCTGCATTGTGAGTAACCTTCCGTTACCTTGCACGTTTTTCTCACCCCCATCAATAGACATGATTATTCTCATCCATAATGTGGACAAGAATAGGACGCTCTGCAATTTGCAGAAAGGACATTTAGATGTGGATAGCACACAAATGACATCCATGTGCTTTTTTTTTTTTTTTTTGCGGACCCAGAGGAATGAAAGGGTCTGTATGATATCTGTGAAAAATGCAGATCAGACACAGATGCAAAATATGGTCATGGGCATGAGCCCCACAGGATAGGGGATAACTATTAGATTGGTGGGGGTCCTAACACTGTGCCCCCCCCCATCATGAGAACAGGGGCCCTGTACCCTATGGAGCCCCCTAAAGGAACAGAGTGGCTGGTCAGGCATGCAACTGCTCCATTCAGGGAGTTCCGGAGATAGCCGAGCTGTGTTCTTCCATAGAAATTAATGGAGCAGCAGGGCGCATGCACAACCACCCGCTCCATACACTTTATGGGGGCTACAAGGGATACAGCACCCCATGATCAGTGGGGGTCCCAGCAGTAGGACCACCACAGATCTAATAGTTATCTCAGATCATGTGCATAACGGATGACTTTATATAACCAGAATACCCCTCTAAGTTTAGTCATTCTAATTGAGAAAGCCAGTCGGATGACTAGTAATACATCCAAGTTGAGTCCCGTTGCTCTTACTTAGAGCTCATGCACACGACCATATGTATTTTGAGGACCGCGAAAAACGGATCCACAAAAAATACAGATGACATCTGTGTGCATTCCGTATTTTGTGGAACAGAACAGCTGTACTATCCTTGTCTGTAATGCGGACAATAATAGGACATCTTCTATTTTTTTGTAAACGGAAAAACTGACATGCACACGGAGTAACTTCCATTTGTTTGTGGACCGATTGAAATTAATGGCTCCGCATATGGTCTGCGAAAAAAATGGAACGGACACGGAAAGAAAATACATTCATATGCATGAGCCTTAGCTACTATTGGGACTTTTAGAAAACAAGAGAAAAGAAACAGGGGTTTTGCATCAGTATCAGATGGGCAGGGGTCCGACTCCCGGCACCCCTGCTATTTAGCTGTTTGTAGGGGTAGCAGAGCTCATGCATGGACTGCTTCCTTTTAAAAAAATACCTGCGCCTCTTCTTGTAGAGGCAGCGCAGTGTAATTGCAACTGCTTTTTCCTGTTGAAGTGAATGGGACAAGCACTTGTAATTACCTTGCACTGCTGCTGCAAAGTAGACAACACACAGGTAATTTTGAAGAGGAAGCAGTGCTTGTACGAGCACCACTACCCCTACTAACAGCTGATCGGTGGGGCTGCCGGCAGTCAGAGCCCCACTGATCTGATACTGATGACTTATCTTGATGATATGTCATCAATATTAAGCCACTGCACAACACCTTTAACTAAGGCCTCATGTGCACAGCTTTATGACATCTACATAAACGTTCCATGTTGCAGGGAGCCATATTATGGTCCAGACAGAGGTCTATGGGGCCCCTTATTTTACCTCTGCAAGTCTTTGATTCCACACAAAGGCTTTTTCTCTTTGATGGATATGGAATCTGACAAACATGAATCATGCCCTGTTGCATCAGATACTGTACTACAGAGAAATGCTTCTAGTGGGGGGAATAGTAGTAGGAGGCCAAAGGACTCCACATGCCGCTGAACATGTTGTGTGCATGAGCCCAAAAGCTAGCCATACACGTAAAGGCATTCTGCTTTAGACTGCAATAACGTTTTATGACGTTTGCCTTCATCAAGGTACTTTTAATATGCACCCACACCAACTCTGGTCTTCTGACACGGGGTGACACAGATATTGCATTCTATATTCCTATTTTTGTAATGGAGCAATACACAAACCCGTTTGATCTAACTCTTTGTCAGTAATGAAGTAGAGGCAGCTCACCATTTTGCTTCTGGATGTTTTTTCCGGAGCTGCAGAGAGAAGAACAGTTGAAGTTAAATTAAAATATGCTACAGCCATTGTCTTAAATCGAGGCCATGGATTAAAAGCTAGATCACTGGCATATGACCAGCTGTGAGACAATGGACGCAAAGTGCAGACTTCTTAACAGGAAACTCCTCCAATTATTCAAGAAAGCAAAGTATGTATAATGTATTAATATACTCACAAGCTTTCATCGGGTGGAAGCATAGCTGATGACGACACTAACATCATCTTTTTTGGGCAGTAGATCATCTGTGTAAACAGTCATCTGCTGCCCAAAAACAATGAATCCGTATGAGTGACTGCAGTAGTGATCGCTCATCCCCTACAGAGGAGATGATTGCTATATGGAAATGCAGCTCTCACCTCCTCTAACATGCAGGCCATTATTGGGAATGAATGGTTCATTCTGGATAACTTCCATGCCACGTCCACCTGTGTAAAGGGACCAGCAGAGCTCACACCATAGGTAGTCATTACAGAAATCATTAAATCCTCTGCTGTATTGTGTTCAGATGCAACTAGGTTTACATTACAGTAATAGGACACCTATGTGGAGAGCAGTCAAACAACCTTGTTTGAAGTATTGCACAGACCCCTGTTAAAGCCGGATGAAGGCTGTATTTATATGACTGTATGTACTTTGCGGTCCACAATATGCGTATCAAAGAAAAATACAGATGACATCCGTGTGACGTCCATGTTGCATTAGTTTTTTTGCGGACACTGTAACAATGACTATTCTTGTCTGCAAAACAGACAAGAATAGGGCATGTTCTATCTTTTTTGCAGGGCTAAGGAATGGACGTACGGATGCGGACAGCAAACTGTGTGCTATCTGCATTTTTTGTGGCCCCAATGACATGAATGGATTTGCATCCAATCTGCAAAAAATGCAGAGCCAAAATACGGTCATGTGAATGGGGCCTAAATATTACTATAAAGGCTGTGGCCAAAAGGACAGACCTCAGCACTGATAACTGTAAGGCAACTTCCTAACATACTGTGGTCTGATCTTCAGAAGTTCAGAAGGGGAAGAGGGGCAGTAATTATATGAATAGAATTTTAATTTTAAATACGTTTAAAAGTTTACCTAACAGTATATGCTATATGGACAAAAGTATCATTGAATTCAGGTGTTTCATTCAGTCGTATCCAGCACCTAGCACTGCTATCTACCTTTATATTTGTGAAAGAATGGCTCGTTCTAATGAGCTCACTGAATTTGAGCATGGTGCTGTAATAAGATGCCACCATTAGAAGTCAGTTCATGAAGCGCTGCTCCGGCTCCACACATGTATAGCGTTAGCACGGATCCGTCGGCACCCTTTAGGTGCCGGATCCGTGCTAACGCTAGTGTGAAAGTAGCCTAAGTGTTCTGTGGGGTGATGAGTCACACTTCTCTATGTTGCAGTCTGATGGGAGAGTCTGGTTTTGGCAAATGCCAGACCGTTATTTGCCTCACAGCATTATGCCAACTGTAAAGTTTGGTGGAGGAGAATTAATGCTATGTTTTTTCAGGGGTTGGCCTAGGCCCCTTAGTCCAAGTAAAGGGAAATCTTAAAGGGGTTGTCCGGTTTCAGAGCTGAACCTGGACATACCCACATTTTTATCCTTCCCCCCCTGGTATGAGCATCTGCACTGTACAGCTCAGAACAAGGGCTTTTTTGTTCATGTTTTTAACACTACTAGACAGGCTTCCGCCCAGCAGTGTTGCCAGTGATGTCACTGGCACTGATGGGCAGGCTTTAGTGCTGCCCTAGCCGTTTTACAGGCTACAACAGCACTAAAGCCCGCCCATTAGTGTCGATGATGTCATCAGGCTCACTGCTAGGTGGAAGCCTCTGCCTAGTTTTTCCCATGGAGAGCCCGATATGTCACCAGAACTCCTAAAAAAAGTCTTTTCCCTGCACAATTCAGTGCAGGGCAAAGGAGAGCATAGGAGCATGAATTGCTCTGATGCTCATATCAAAGGGGCTGCCTGGGTGGAAGTGGGGTATGTCGAGGTTCAGCTCTGAACTTGGACAACCCCTTTAATGCTTCATCGTACCAAGACATTTTGGATAACTGTACACTTCCAACATTGGGGAAAGACCTTTTCTGGTCCAGCATGACTCTGTCCCAATGCACAAGGCAAGGTCCATAAAAGCATGGTTGGATGTGTTTGTTGTGGACGAACTTCACTGGCCCAAACAGAGCCCTGACTTCAACCCCATCAAACACCTTCAGGATGAACCAGAACAAAGATCGCTAGCCAAGCCCTGTCCTCCAGCATCAGTGTCTGACCTCACAAATGCCCTTCTGAATGAATGGGCATACATTCCTAGGTGAGGTGTAGGGGGCCCAATACTTTTGTCCATCTAGTACTGTGATAGCTAACCTCCCGCACTTCAGCTGTAGTAAAACTACAACTCCCAAGATGCACATTTGCTTTGCTGTTCTCAGAACTCCATAGAAATGAATGGAGCATGCTGGGAGTCATAGTTTCACCACAGCTGGCGTGCAGGAGGTTAGCCATCACTGATCTAGTGTATATCAGTAATACTTGTGCTACACTTTTGTTTTAGTATTCCATGAGAAAAAATATCCGAGTATAAAAACTTGTAAAACTTGTTGCCTAAACTCTTTAGATCAGCACAAAGCTCTACAACTATTAGAGTACAGCATTACTGCTTGTTTCTATGACACTGGTTCTATGCCAAGATTCTACCCTAGTCAGACTGACATCTAACACCCTGAAATCGAAACAAAAGCTGTAAAAGGATACTTACTGCTATTTCTGACAAGTAACAAGCAGGGAGATGCTCCTGATCAACCCAGGCTGCAGACAGCAAGGAGAGACAGACACAGCCCAGAGTGGAAGAGAAGTGATCCCTCCCTGACACACCCTAGATCACTAGTACTGCCCTCACTACTCAGCCGTCAGACTAAAATTTCCTGCCCTTTTTAACTATTTAAGTAACATTTGTCAGTTTTCATTGGCGGCTGCTCTTTTGTACAATGCATGTCTGTCATGGAGTGATTTGTGTTCACAGGTTCATATTTCCTGAAGAAGTTGAGTATAGCTGAGAAACAGCGCAACTATCACATCCAGAACACAGGAAACTACTAAAAATGAAGCACCTTCCCAGACCTGTTTCCTAAACCTGGCCCCTTCTACTAGCTGCTACCAGGATGTTTGTACACCAGCAGCCATTATACACCTTCACGAATAGGTCACGCTCAGCTGAGCAAGAATAAATGTTCACTAATTACATTTATAAGAGCTCATGCACACGGCCGTAAACTGCAAATTACTGATCCGCAAAACACGGATAACAGCCGCGTGTGCTCTGCATTTTACAGAGCAGAATGTCCGGTAAATTATAGAACAGTCCTATCCTCGTCCATAAAATGGAGAATAATATGACATGTTCTACTTTTTTTTGGGTGCCATGAAACGGACATATGGATACAGACAGCACAGTCCGCATTCAATTCACAAAAAATTATAGTAAATCTGTCCATCATGTCCATCCTGCTAAACCCTGCCCACTTTTCACATGTCTTAAAGTAACATGCCAGTTTTCTGCCTGTCACAGATTCAGGTTATTTGTGCTGCAATCTGCGACTTTGCCCTATTCACACCAGGTCTAAAAAAGCGGGCGTGGCATGCGCAGGGAAGGGGGTGAGCCGTCACTTTCTACGCCTGTTTTAGGCATAGCAAATGTTCTAAATCTAAACCAGCAAGGGAGCTGGCGTATATTTAGACCGGCGGTGGATGCACTGAAGTTATGTAGAGGCCGGCAACTCTACATAACTTCGACGGATCCACCACCAGTTTAAAGGGATATTAAAACCAGCGTCTAAAATGCTGGTCTTAATAAATGACCCCCACAAATGTCTGCACACACTGGGGTACATTTACTAAGGGACTTCCAACTATTTTAAGCATGAAATACTAGCAAGTCCCCTTTTATACGCCGTGTCCACAAGTTGGGCCTGATGGGGTGAGGGCATGTCGGGGGCCATGCCGGAATTCCAGTTCCAGCAAATTTACTAACATTGGAAACAGGCAGAAATGTTAGTTTTTACGCCCGGTGCAAGGGCTGCCACAGATGCACCTAATTTATGACGAAGCAGATGAATCTAACGGCAGCGCAGTGGGGGAAACTAAGACTGGTGTTAAAAACTGGCTTGAATAGGTTCATAAATTCCCCCCAATTTGTGTAGAGAACTTCATAATATGGTAAGAACCAACAGCAAATATCTGGCTAGAGAGTTTTTTAGTTCAAAAAAAGGCCATAAAAATGGCTCTAAAATAGGGATGTACAATTTGTTCTGTCGGAACCCCAACCACCTGTACACAGGAATCTTTTTCTGTGTGTGACACAGAAAAATGACGGTATGTTCACATGGCAGAAATTCTTGGTTCACAGGTCCATTCGTGACGTAGTTACCAACACAGACCTCTTGCAAAACCACAGCGGGAGCCTGCTCACAGTTAGGGCTCATGCACACAGCCATTGCCCAACCGTGACCGTATTGCGGCCTGCATACGGCGGGTCCGCAATACACGGGCACCGGACCCATTCACTTCAATGGGTCCGCAATCCGGGAGATGCGGAGCGGAGGCAAGGATCGGAACACCATGGAAGCACTGCGGTTTGCCTCCGTGGTGTTTCTGGCCATGCCTCCGCACCGCAAAAAAGTAATGCATGCACTAATTTTTTGCAGTGCGGACCGTGGGATGCGGATCGCAGACCCCATTCAAGTGAATTGGTCCGCGATCCGCATGCGGCGGCCCCGCGGTCAGTGCCCGTGCATTGCGGACTGCAGTTTGCAGCCCACAGCACGGGCACGGGTGGCACACGCTCGTGTGCATGAGCCCTTAGGTCCATTCAGTCGTGCTAAACCAAAAGTGGGTCTGCAACATTCAAAATGAAAACCCACAGCAGAAACTGGGACAAAATCCTCTGTGTGAACATACCCTCACAAGGAGTTTTTTTCTGTGCTGAAAACAAAATCTGATGTGGAATCTGCTTCAGTATTCTTGGTTTTCGGATGCGGTTTTTATTTTGATGTGGTTTTTCACGTTTTTTTATGTGTTTTTTTTTTATTCTGCCCATTTCAGACGTGTTGAATTTGCATCAAGAATGGACAAGTGTCTCCTTTTTTCTGCAACGTGGTTTTTAAAACCGCAAGCGGGGATAAAACCCATACGAATTACCAAGCTTCCCCGTTTCCCCATTTAACTCAATGGAGACGAATTGCAAGCATTTACAGCACGGTTTTTTGGCGCAGAATCTGTGTGAAATTCATGTGAACATACCTATTAGCTGAGTGATTTGAAAACTGCATGCCGGAAAGGTTTCAGTCTCATCATGGGCACAACATCTGAAACCAGCCTGAGCTACAGCCCTATTAAAAATAAACTAATTAGTGACCCACCAAACACACCCACCCCTAAATCTTCCAAACATCTGATAAGCGGAACCAAATGGATTTACATTGTTGTCAGAATGTCATGTCAAATCCATGTTTCCACATATATTTCTAACCCACCCTGCCTACTGTCGCTTTAAGGAGGACCTGTCACCACTGCTGACTGCCTGTGATACTTGTATTCTCCATGAAGTAGATATTCTGCAGCATATTTTGTACATTCTGCTGCTCCTCTAGTATTCCTCCTGAAAATGTCTGTATTAAAGAGGACCTTTCACCACTCCTGACATGCCTGTTTTAATAGCTCCATGAATTCCCCACGTACTAACAATTCTGGAACATCTATTCTTATGTCTGTATGTTGTGCCATTCCTTTATTATTTGCACTAGAAGTTATAAATGAATTGCTATTTGTCTTCAGTAAAGGAACAGAGGGGAGGTGACCAGTTGGGGGTGTGTATCTGCGCAGTCTCATTCTATCCAATCAGTGCTGCCATGTTCAGACTGTGCAGGTACACACCCCCAACTTGTTACCTCCCCTCTGTTCCTTTACTGAAGACAAATAGCAATTCATTCATAACTTCTAGTGCAAATTATAAAGGAATGCCACAACATACAGACATAAGAATAGAAGCTCCAGACTTGTTATTACATGGGGAATGCATGAAGATATTAAAACAGGCATGTCAGGAGTGGTGAAAGGTCCTCTTTAATTAACAACTGCGCTTTACCTTCCCCCTTGTCAGTAGGGTGTGTGTCTACACAGTCTGACACCGAAATTATTCATTGGACAATGTGAGAATGTGTTCTCGACAAGGGGAATGGTATCACTCAGCTGTCAATGTATTCATTCATGAACAGGTGGAATACCAGAGGAACAGCATTAAAAAATCAACAGGGTGTTACGATTCACCATGTCATGCCCTGATACTGTCCAATCAATGACGACCGCGTTATACTGTGTAACAACACTCACAAGACATGTGAACACAACATTCAGTTGTCAACTGATTCATACATTTCCAGCAGAAGTAAGAAGATGAACTGTTACTTAAACATATTTACTAAAACAGATAAGAGTCGTGACTGGTCCTCTAATGAGACAGTGACTCTGAGATCTGAGAACTACTCAAAGCAAGTCTCCATCTCATTCATCATGGCCTTGGCATACATCTGCCCTTTACACCAGCAGCGGTTCTATGGAAAGCTGTTTTTCTAGGTTTCAGCCGCTCTCCTTTTACTGCAGTTGTTACTAATGTGCCTATATACAGAACATTGTGAGATGAGTACTTAAATATGTTAAATCAATATGAATTCCTTGGAAGTTCACCATGAACTAAATGATTTTGACCCCAAAGGAGAAAGCATGACTCTAAGTGGTCATGACTCACCACACACAATTCATCTGCTGTCACGGGTGTGTCCTGCCTTTATGTGTAATCAGAGTAAAATACAGGAAATGTAGAAATAAGCCAGTAGTTTATAACTGGCAATGGCAAAAAGAACCTACAGTGCCTTGCGAAAGTATTCGTCCCCCTGGAACTTTTCAACCTTTTGCCACATTTCAGGCTTCAAACAAAAAGATATAACATTTTAAATTTTTGGTGAAGAATCAACAAGTGGGTCACAATAGTGAAGTGGAATGAAATTTATTGGATCATTTAAACTTTTTTTGTAATAATAAAACTGAAAAGTGGGGCGTGCAAAATTATTCTTTTTCAAAATTAATACTTTGTTGCGCCACCTTTTGCTGTGATTACATCTGCAAGTCGCTTGGGATATGTCTCTTATCATTTTTGCACATCTAGAGACTGAAATTCTTGCCCATTCTTCCTTGCAAAACAGCTCGAGCTCTTTGAGGTTGGATGGAGAGCGTTTGTGAACAGCAGTTTTTAGCTCTTTCCACATATTCTCAATTGGATTCAGGTCTGGACTTTGACTTGGCCATTCTAAGACCTGGATACGTTTATTTCCATTTCACCACCATGACGGCAGGAATACGAGTTGTGACGGCAGGAATACGAGAGATGACCCCTGACCTCTGTAGGGGCAGGAAACAGAGAAGAGGTTAAATACCCCCTCCCTCCACCACCAGTGTTTTTTCCTGCCCCTACAGTGGCCAGGACAGAGAAGTCCTCTCTGCTCATCAGGGAGGTGAAGTGGAAGGAACAAAGTGTTTGTTATTTTTTTCTCCACGTACCTGGGTCTGCATCGGGGGCTGCATAGCTCCACTTGCAGAAAAAATACCTGGGTCGGGCTCCCCGTTCCTCCGGCGGTGCAGATCAATGCTGACCGGGGAGAATCTTCAGGGACCGTACTTGTAGATCAGAACCTCCTTCTGCTGCCAGAACCTCCTTTCCCCTAAGTGGGATAAGCAGGTGTCTGTGGACGTGGACCGCTAGCGGCGGGCGTCCGATCCCGGCTTCCGGTGTGGGCATCTGAAATTACTTCCGTTGCATCTGGGTGACGTAGTTCCGGCACGCTGACGCACCCAGAAGCATTCTGACCGGCACATTGAAAAAGAAACCGCGGGACCGCCACTATGGTCTGAGGTCTGTTCCCGGCAGTGTCCTGGAGGTGTCCACCATGTCGGGTCCGGAGGGGTCCACTATCAAGGAGCTGGAGTCTCCTTTACAACAAACTGTGAGTTATATGGCAGCAGCAACAGCAGCATATTGGTGTGGGGGGGGAGATATTATAACAATGTGAATGTTATGTATGGGGGTCTCCTCCAGAGGGCCGCCCCCCCCCCATATATTTTGTGTTTCCCCTGGGGGGGAGGCATTCACACCATATGCATAATATTATCATGGCATAACCTTTTTTCTTGGTTACACCATTGACGGAGGTTCCTCTAATTCATAGGTTTCTAAGGAGGCTCAGAAGAAGCCCAAGAAAACTATGAGATGCATTCAGTGCAATAAAAAACTTCCTGAAGCATACGCAAAAAAGCTATGTAAAGAATGTATAGCGGGCATCATTAAAGAGGAACAACCATCCATGATGCAGGATTTTAAGGCTATGATACACGATGAGGTCAGATCCTCTCTGGCGTTTCTGAGAGAAGAGCCTAGTAACCTTCCTCATAAACGACAAAGGCTGTCGAGAGAGTCTTCCTTAGAATCAGAGGTTATAGATATTGATGCCTCCTCATCCCGTATAGGAGGGGATGAGGAATTATTATCAGAAGGCCAAATTGTAGAGGAATCAAGAAAATTCTTCTTCTCATCCTCCGAAATAAACGATCTCCTGAAAGCTGTCAGAGACACTATGGGGATAGAGGACGTCCAAAAACCCCTTACTATTCAAGAGGAAATGTTTGGAGGTCTCAGATCTAAACGGTCCCGTGTATTCCCTTTAAACGAAAATATAAGGGAAACGATAATGGATGAATGGGCTGAACCAGAGAAAAGATTAGGTATATCAAGAGAATTTAAAAGCAGACTCTTCTCTTTGATTCCACAGAATCTAGGGTCTTCGACGAAATACCTAAAATAGATGTGCAGGTGGCAAAAGTGAATAAAAAGACATCCCTCCCATTTGAAGACTCGTCACAACTGAGAGAACCTATGGAGAGGAAGGCAGATAGCCTGTTACGGAAGTCATGGGTAGCAGCCATGTTTAGTCTGAAAACTAATATATCTGCTACTTCAGTGGCTAGGGCCATGTATTTCTGGCTAAATGAGCTAGAAAATCATATAAAAAATAAAACATCCCGGGAAGGAATATTAGAGTCCATCCCTCTTGTTAGGTCCGCCTCGGCTTTTCTTAGAAACAGTCAGGTTTTCAGCCAAAGACGCGACGCGGCGCATCAAACGCAGCAAGACGGGCGTTATGGATGAAATCCTGGGGAGGTGACAAAGCTTCCAAGATGAAGCTCTGTTCTATTGCCTTTTCGGGGGAATATGTATTCGGACCGGTGTTGGATAAGATTCTTGAGAAAGCCACTGACAAAAAGAAAGGGTTTCCTGAGGAAAAATCACCAAGGAGGAGATTTCGTCCCTATTCTAACCAGGAAAAATCGTACAGGTAAAGGGAAGACAGGTCGCTGGAGCTACCAAAAAGGAGGTAGAGGCAGGGGATTTCTACTCAACCCACAAAATAAAAATACTGAAAAACAATGACGCCAGCGTGGGGGGGAGACTGAGAAATTACCTTCCTCAGTGGCAACAGGTAACATCAAACCCCTGGGCTTTGAATATCGTAAGAGAAGGTTACAAAATAGAATTTTCCTCTCTCCCTCCAAATCACTTCCAAATCACAACTCACAAATCCCAAATGGTCATGAACAAAATCTGGATAGCAATACAGGACCTTATAAAATTAGAAGTTATCATCCTGGTTCCACAGTCTCAAAAAGGTCAGGGTTATTATTCCCCTCTTTTCTTAGTAAAAAAAACAGAAGGCACATTTCGTACAATAATAAATCTAAAAAACTTGAACACTCATATAGTGTACAGAAAATTCAAAATGGAGTCCATCAATTCCACAATTCCTCTGATTCAGCCAAATGCTTTCCTATGTTCAGTTGACCTCAAAGACGCATACTATCATGTCCCAATCAAACAGTCATCTCAAAAATTCCTAAGGTTTGCAATAAAAAATCCGACAGGGGAGATCGCACATTTCCAATTCTCGGCTCTCCCATTCGGAATATCTTCCGCTCCGAGGGTTTTTACGAAGCTGATAGTCGAGATGGTTGCCTTTCCTAAGGAGACAGGGTCTCATAATAATACCCTACCTGGACGATTTTCTTCTAATAGCACACTCAGAAAATCAAATGCTGTCAGATCTACACAGGTTCCTTTCTGTCATTCAGGATCTAGGCTGGATAATGAACAAGAAAAAGTCTTGTCTCCTCCCCAGGTCAAAAATAAAATTTTTGGGCATTCAAAAGATAAAATCCTGCTCTATCAGGGACGGCATGAGTCTACTAGGTCTGATGTTGGCCTGTATAGTCCCGTGGTGTCAAGCTCATTACAGGACTTTACAGGCCTGGCTACTAAAAAAGTGGGACAGAAGGCAAATATCTCTAGATGTCAAACACCGAATCCCGGAACAAATAAAGTTCTCTGTCCAATGGTGGCTATCATCAAAAAATCTGAACAAAGGGGTAAAATGGCTAAAAGAACCATGTATTCTAATTCAAACAGACGCAAGCAGCTTAGGCGCCAAGGTAGGAGAGGAAATTTTCTAGGGAACCTGGCCCGAAGAAATCTCTCTCCAATCCTCAAATTTCCGCGAGCTCAGAGCGGTCTGGGAAACGGTGAGAGTAACCTCTCCTATGTTACAGGACCAACATATAAAAATACTGTCAGACAATGTAACTACAGTTTCGTACCTCAAACACCAAGGGGGTACAAGATCCCCAAAACTTATGCGCCTGGCGAACAAAATATTCTCTTGGGCAGAAACAACGGTAAAGTCTCTATCGGCAGTTCACCTAAAAGGCAGTCAAAATGTCATAGCAGACTACCTAAGCAGACAAACAATAGACCAGGGAGAATGGTCTCTAAGTACGGAGATTTTCAATTTGATCATACGAAGATGGGGTCTTCCTCAGATCGATCTGTTTGCCTCAAGAAGAAATGCCAAAGTTCCAACCTTCTATTCTCTGAATCCAAGAGACTTCCCGTGGGCAGTAGATGCTTTTGCATAGAGATGGGAATGGGATCTGGCGTATGCGTTTCCTCCGTTTCACCTGATCCCCAAGGTCATCCAAAAAACAGTATCAGAAGGAACAACCCTAATCATAATCACTCCTTTCTGGCCAAAGAGGAGTTGGTTCTCTCTACTGAAAAGGCTAGCTCTGCAGGAACCGTGGATTCTGCCTCAAAGGAAAGATATTCTGTCCCAGGGTCCAGTACTACACCCTACCCCAGAATTTTTCAAGCTGACAGCGTGGATTCTGAAACCGCTATTTTAAAAAATAAAGGCCTTTCGGATAAAGTAATCTCCACCTTAACGTCAGCCATATACCTTAAAATATGGAAAAAATTTTGTTCATATTCAGGTGAAAATTCACCGATCCATCCTAACGTAAATAAGATACTAGATTTTCTCCAGAATGGTCTAGAGATGGGGCTAAGGCCCTTGACTTTGAAGGTTCAGATTTCTGCCCTCAGCGCTTTCTATGATACAAATTTGGCCAACCATAGATGGGTCAGTAGATTCATCAAGGGAGCATCTAGACTTAGACCAAAAATCACGTCTAGAGTCCTGACGTAGGATTTGAACACAGTACTTGTAGGACTAACCAAAGAGCCATTCAAACCCCTGGATGGCTGTTCTTTAAAAAATCTGACCATGAAAACTGCCTTTCTCATTGCCATTTCATCTGCAAGACGTTTGGGAGAAATACAAGCCATTTCTATTTGGGAACCCTACCTTTCCATCAGGGACGATAGAATAGTTCTCAGTTTAGACCCGGGGTTTCTCCCTAAAGTAGTCTTGAACTTTCATAAATGTCAGGAGATTATTCTCCCTTCCTTTTGTAACAACCCTAAAAATGATAGAGAAAGAGAGTTTCATTCTTTGGACGTCAGGAGGGCAGTCATTAAATATCTAGAAGTCACAAAGGACTTTAGACGTACCGACAATCTTCTAATTCAGTTCGGAGGAAAGAACAAAGGCAAGACAGTGTTGAAATCCTCAATCACGAGATGGATTAAACAGACTATTTGTGCTTGTTATAGAAGTCAAAATCTTCCATGTCCTATTAAAGTGCGGGCACACTCTACGAGAGCAATGTCATCCTCCTATGCTGAAAAAGCTGGAGCCTCTTTAGATCAGATCTGTAGAGCAGCAACCTGGTCCAGTTTTAATACCTTTGTCAAACATTATAGATTAGATTTATCTGCAGCCGCTGACCTTGCATTTGGTAGAAAGGTCCTGCAAGCTGTTGGCCCCCCTTAGTGGTGATCTGTTAGATCTCGTATTCCTGCCGTCATGGTGGTGAAATGGAAAGCCGGAATTAAACTTACCGGCATGGTGGCATGGTGATCAGTAAAACACTGGTGTTGGTGGTGGGAGGGGGCTATTTAACCTCTTCTCTGTTTCCTGCCCCTACAGAGGTCAGGGGTCATCTCTCGTATTCCTGCCGTCACAACTCGTATTCCTGTCGTCATGGTGATTTCATGGAAAATGAATTACCGGTAAGTCTAATTCCGGCTTTTTGAACCATTCCATTGTAGATTTTGCTTTATGTTTGGGATCATTGTCTTGTTGGAAGATAAATCTCCGTCCTAGTCTCAGGTCTTTTGCAGACTTCAACAGGTTTTCATCCAGAATGGTCCTGTATTTGGCTCCATCCATCTTCCCATCAATTTTAACCATCTTCCCTGTCCCTGCTGATGAAAAGCAGTCCCAAACCATGATGCTGCCACCACCATGTTTGACAGTGGGGATGGTGTTTTCAGGGTGATCAGCTGTGTTGCTTTTACGCCAAACATATCATTTTGCATTGTTTCCAAAAAGTTGGATTTTGGTTTCATCTGACCAGAGCACCTTCTTCCACATGTTTGGTGTGTCTCCCAGGTGGCTTGTGGCAAACTGTAAACAAGACTTTTTATGGATATCTTTGAGAAATGGCTTTCTTCTTGTCACTCTTCCATAAAGGCCAGATTTGTGAAGTGTTTGACTGATTGTTGTCCTATGGACAGACTCTCCCACCTCAGCTGTAGATCTCTGCAGTTCATCCAGATGGGCCTCTTGGCTACATTTCTGATCAGTCTTCTCCTTGTTTGAGATGAAAGTTTAGAGGGACGGCCGGGTCTTGGTAGATTTGCAGTGGTCTGATACTCCTTCCATTTCAATATGATCTCTTGCACAGTGCTCCTTGGGATGTTTAAAGCTTGGGAAATCTTTTGGTATCCAAATACGGCTTTAAACTTCTCCACAACAGTATCACGGACCTGCCTGGTGTGTTCCTTGGTCTTCATGATGCAGAACCCTGAGACTATCACAGAGCAGGTACATTTATACGGAGACTTGATTACACACAGGTGGATTCTATTTATCTTCATCAGTCATTTAGGACAACATTGGATCATTCAGAGATCCTCAATGAACTTCTGGAGTGAGTTTTCTAAACTGAAAGTAAATGGGCCGAATAATTTTGCACGCCCCACTTTTCAGTTTTATTATTACAAAAAAAGTTTAAATGATCCAATAAATTTCGTTCCACTTCACAATTGTGACCCACTTGTTGTTGATTCTTCACCAAAAATGTAAAATGTTATATCTTTTTGTTTGAAGCCTGAAATGTGGCAAAAGGTTGAAAAGTTCCAGGGGGGCGAATACCTTCGCAAGGCACTGTATATTCAGATGCTGTCCACATCTTTTGCAGCCCCACTGAAGTGAAGCCTTATGCATTCTGCATTTTGTGGAACGAAGGGCTGGCTCCTAACAGAACGGTCTTATCCTTGTCTGTAAAACGTACAAGAATAGGACGTTCTATTTTTTAGCAGGGCCACAGAGCGGACATACGGATGCGGACAACACACAGCGTGCTGTCCGTATCTTTTGCAGCCCCATTGAAATGAATGGGTCCGCATCCGACCCGCAAAAAATGCGAACAGAAAATACGTTCGTGTGCATGAGCCCTAAGGGTTTGTGCACACTGGGGTAGATTTATCAAAACTGGTGTAAAGGAAAACTTAGTTGCTTATAACAACCAGTCAGATTCCACCTTTCATTTTCCAAAGGATTCCAAAGAATGAAATGTGGAGTCTAATAGGTTGCAATTCCTTTATACCAGTTTTGATAAATCTCCCCCATTGTTTAGCATTCTGGCATGGTTTTTTGGGAACCTACATTGTCATCTCTTGTCAAGTATTGGGTGCAATATAATTGAATATATAGCTAACTGCAGTGCATAGTTATAAAAGGGGCTGTCCAGTCTGTTATGGCCTATCCTCAGGATACGCAATCAGAAGTCTGACACCTCGCACCCCTGCCGATCAGCTATTTGGCACCACTATGGCACCATAGCATAACTACCCAGCTCCGTCAACTGTGTGGTGAACACAGCTCCCCACATTGGGGCATATTTACTAAGAAACTTGTTACTATTTTGGGTGTAAGAAAGTTTCAAGTTCCCTTTTTTAACTGGTCATGTGACAATATTTAGTCGCAAGGCCAATTTTACACCATGACAGCCAGTTGGGCATGAAGGGGGTGTGCTGGGATTCCAGCCCTACCAAATTTATTAACATTTACAGGGGCTGACATAATTTTTACACCAGGCGCAAGGACTGCCACAAATGTACCTGCCTCGTCATAAATTAGACAAATCTAATAGCAGCACAAGGGGTAAACTAAGACCAGCATAAAAAGTCAGTCTTAGTAAATGAGCCCCATTAACTTCAATGGAAACAGTGCTGTAGTAACAAGCTTCCTCTATTACTATGTTGATGGTGTGTACTGTCTGTGCTGACTTCCAGCAACAGAGCTGCACCCGAACAGCAGATTGGTGGGGTGTCAGCATTGAGGAGCTGGCAGAGGAGCACAGAGTGACTTGGGCCTGTCCTTGGGGCACTTAACTAATCATTTGCATATGGATTAAAAGTACTTTCTCTTCAGAATGAAGCAACGGATTGCTGAGTGAAAGGTACATTCAGGTGTCCTACAAGACATTGATGGTCATTTACAAAGATTGGTCTTTTACTCCGGCCTTTGTTTCTCATTTGTGACAGATTTCTGTCATGGTACCTTTATGACAAGGTTTGCGCCTCCTCATAAATTTGGTGCATACTCCTGCTGTGTCCACCTGTCGTGAAACCATGAGTGGAGTTATTTTTATACTACTTTTACACCTAAAACTGTGTGAATGTAAGTAAATATACAGGCCCAGCCCACAACACTGAGTTTAAAAAGCCGCAAAAAGGGTCTTTTTAACACCCATACTGGCGTCAAAATTGAGAAAAACGTGTGCACCAGAGAATTTCCTCCATTACAAATTTAGGGCTCATGTACATGACAGTTGTTGGTCAATGCCCATATTGCGGTCCGCAAACAGTGGGTCCGATATATATGGGCGCTGGTCATTTGTGCACCGAATCCAGAAGGTGCGGTGCGGAACAGAGGCACAGAACCCCCACGGAAGAACTACAGAGTGCTTCCATAGGTTCTCTGTCTGTGCCTATGCACGACTAAAAGCAGTGCATGCACTACCTTTTTGCGGTGCAGACCATCGGGTGCAGGCCACGGGCCCCATTCAAGTGAATGGGTCCTGTGTCCGCATGCGGCGGCCCTACAATCTGTGCCTGTGCGTTGTCGACCGCAATTTGCCGTCCGCAGCTCAGGCCCAGCCGGCACACGTACCTATGCTGAGAATTTAAAACTTTGCCCTCCACCTTGCAAAACCTATTTCACGACCCTAATCTCTTATCTCTCATAATCTAATATCCAATAATCCAAAAACTCTTTTTGACACTTTTCACTCCCTCCTCAGCCCTAAAGTGCAGGTACCTATTACAGACCTCTGTGCTGAAGATCTGGCCACCTACTTCACAAGAAAATAGAAAACATTCGGAATGAAATTATGTCCCAGCCTCTAAGTGTCATCAATCCCGTTCACTAGAACACTTCCCCTGGTTCACTTTCCACATTCGACCCAGTCACAGAAGTTTCCAGGATCCTCACTTCTCGCCATACCACATGCAATACTGACCCTCAGGGAGTGGAGTAATTTTTTTGACTACTTTTATGTCTAAAACTGCGTGAATGTGAGTAAATATATGGGCCCAGTCTCCAACATGCCCATGCCACTTCCAAGTGGCAAGGACGGCGTTTAACCCTTTCACGACCGGAGCTTTTTTCGGTTCTGCATTTTCGTTTTGTGCTCCCTGCCTTCAAACAGCCATAACTCTTTTATTTTTCTGTTCACATAGCTGTATGAGGGCTTGTTGTTTGCGGGACAAGTTGTACTTTCCAACGCCACCATTTAATATTGCATACGGTGTAGTGGGAAGCGGGAAAAAAATTCCAAACCGGGTGAAATTGCAAAGAAAACGCTATTCCGCTACAGTTCTACGGGTTTCTTATTTACAGCATTCGATGTGCATTAAAACTGATCCGTTACTTTCATTCTACTGGTCAGTACGAATCCGGCAATACCTAATATGTATAGTTTTTCCTGCGTTTAGATGGTGATAAAATAATTAGAAAGTTGCCCTTTTTTTTTTTTTTTTTTTCCTTGTCATATATTGACCCCTATAACTTTTTGGTATTTATGTGTACAGAGCTGTATGGGGGCTCATTTTTTGCGGTGCGGTCTGAAGTTTTTATTGATACCATTCTGGGGTGTGTATGACTTTTTGATCACTTTTTATTTAATTTTTTTTAGAAAAAAAAAGGGACAAAAAACTGCGAATCGCCATTTGGACGCTTTTTTCCGCCACACAATTCGCCGTATTGAAATTTTTTTTTTATATTTTAAAAGTACGGGCGTTTTCGGTCACGGTGATACCCATGATGTCTATATTTATTGTTATTTAGGTATTTATTTTTTACTTATACGGAAAGGGGGGTGATTTGAACTTTTATATCTTTTTTATTTTTTATATATTTTTTAACATTTTTTTTAAATTTTTCTGTGATTATTTTAAAGCTCAAATATCATCTGATCTATTGTGTTTTGTTTTTTTTCTTTATGAGCAATCATGGATTTACTAGATGCAGTTAAAACCATGAATTGCTCATTTCTTATCCTGGCCTGCCATCTAGTGGCCAGAATAAGAATTGCAGTTTGAAAACTGTAATCCTCACCAGCGAGGATTACAGTTTTCATATGGTGTACAAACACCCCGATTGGCCAATCGGGGCGTCTGTACACCACCCGGAAGCGTGGGCTTCCGGGTTCAGACGCATCCTGATGCCGTGATCACGTGTGATCACGGCATCAGAAGGCCCTGGAAGTCTCCGAAGACGGAGGTAAGATGCGGCAAGTCTCTGCTGTTAGAAACAGCAGAGACTTGCCGGCCATGACGCCCGCCGCACCCGCGAGCGGGCGTCATGTCCCCGCACCGCCCGCGCGCCGTACATGTACGGCGGCGGTCGGGAAGGGGTTAAATAGTCGTCTGACTTTTTTAACACCAAAACTGAGGTAGAAATGTAATTAAATTATCCCCATTGTGCCCGGTTATACAGTGACTTTCCTGGTGACAGATTCCCTTTAAGGAAGCACAGTCATTAAATCAGAGTAGACATTATTTCTGTTACAACTGGAATTTAAAAAAAATTGGTAACTGTCAGATAAAACTGTCAGATCATGAATATATGTTTAAATTACATGAAGCTCTGTATAATACAAATGAATAAAATAATTAAAGGAATAATTTAAAATAGCCACAAGCCACCTCTCCTAGAATGTGAGTAGGACTGGTTGCCACCACTTGCAGACCTGCCTAGGGGCGGGGCCCTACTGCACATTACACGATCACGGACACTACCATCAGAAGCCTGCTGGGTAAACATCAGGAATCCACTAGATATGGCTCCTGCTCTGCCCCTGTGTAAGAATCATCACAATCGATCATCCACTGTACATGTATGGCAGATATCAGGAAGAGGTTAATGTTTTGTTCTATGGAAAAACTAAATTAAAAAGTTATGAAATATAGGAATCTGAGGATGAAATAAGTGGTAGGACAAACTGAGGAATGTAGATAAGGTAGTATCCCATAAGCATTCAAATGCACAAAAAATGCAAAGAATCCATTGTATACTTAGAAGGAACTTCATGCCATGAACATACCATTAACCGTGAATGATGGTGCAGAATAGAAGTTTGTTTGTTCTTGTGAGCAACCTATGTTCCAGAAGTGGAATTGCATAAGATACTATGCCATACTCATTCACACGTTGGTACTCCTGATAATTTAGCAGTTCTTCAGATTTTGAACTGTTTTTCTTAAAGGGTTATTCCAGTTGTTAGAAGTTATCCCCTCTCCACAGGATAGGGGATAACTATTAGATTGTGGGGGTGCTAGGATAGGGGATAACTATTAGATTGTGGGGGTGCTACTGCTGTGTCCCCCACTGATCATAAGAACAGGGGCCCCATCTACCCTGCAGCCCCCCTGAAATAAAGGGAGTGACCGATCGGATATGAATCAGAATTCTGGAGATAACTGTATTGAAACCAGCTGCTCCATTCATTGCAGGGGAGCTGCACTAAACTACCAACAAACAGTACAGATGGCAGGTACAGTGTATTTGAATGGAGGAGGCATCACATGGAGGTGATCTGCCTGGTCATATGACTCTCTTTCAGCGGCCATCTTATGGACAGAACCTCTGTGTGGACAGCGCACAAGACTTTGTAAACAAGGGAGTATACCTGATAAAATACAGAATTTTAACAAAGGCCATATTAGTAAGTGCTATATAATCAGCGCAGAAACACATTGGTGAAGAATAACCAGAAAGTGGCCAACCCCTTTAAGTTCAGGAACATCAATTCCATAAATCCAAATAGGGTTGCTTGTTCATTATGTGTATAGATTTAAAAAAGGTTCTCCAATTTAAGCAATTTATTGTGTGTCCAAAAGTTCTGCAATTTTCTAATCTCTCTCTCTCTCTCTATATATATATATATACTAAGGCAAATGTGTTCGTATGTTTGTTCTTTATAGGCATCCAGGTGCGTTGATGGATCTCAGCCAAAGTTTATCCAACTCTTCATGATCCAACTTAAAATACTGGGGGGGTGGTCAAGTCCAGCCAAAAGAGTTCTAGAAGGTTCTAATAAAGTAATATGTTTTTGATGAATTAAAGCAATATATTTTGTGCATTTAAATGTATACAGTAATGTAACTGTTGAGGAAACGCTTCTTACTGCCCACAACAACCAATCACAGCACAGCTTTCATTTCACTATGGTGGTTCTCAATCTGCCTCTCCCTGCATGTTGTCAGAAAATAATGTACTTTGTGATTTAAAGTGGTGAATAATTTAGACATTTTGCTGGATCTGAATTGCCTCCAGAAAAACGGAAACCCATTGGACAAATGCAGCTGAAAGCAAAGAAAGTAAAATAATTGCAAGCAACTGACACAAGTGAACAATGTGACCATCAACTTAAGAATGTGCAGGAAAGAGCCAGGACATCAAGGACATCAGTAACCACAGAACAGTGTGAAGTACAACTTAAAGTATTGCGAGGAAGAGCCAGCACATCAAGGGCTGCAGTGACCTCGGAACAGCATCAGGCCTGACTTCAAAAAGAGAGAGAAAGAGCCAATACATCAAGGGCTGCAGTGACATCGGAACAGCATCAGGCCTGAATTTAAAGAGAGGGAAAGAGTTAGTACATCAAGGGCTACAGAGACTCTGGAACAGTATCATTCCAAACTCAAAAAGAGAAGGAAACAGACCAAATACTGTATATAGGGACTGAAACATCAAGAAGTTTTTCACCTCATTTTCACCTATATAACTAACAGCACTGCCCCACAGAAGATTGCATACACATCCCAGACAAACCTGTGTGTCTGTATTACATGTCCAGAAAAAGCACTTTTATTCTGCAGGAAAACAGCTCCCAAGTGCCTGGCTGAAAGTGAAACTAAAAACAGCTTTCTCTACCGACTCGATTTCTAACAGCTATATCTTCTGACATACTGGATATAGTGCTGTGATTTTGGTATCATTTTAAAGCTTGGAATGCCAGCTTTTGAAGCAGGTCAGAATCATTTTTCTATCTGCTACCAATCGGAAGATATGAGCAGCTAAAGCAGCCCTCCCCTCCTCAGTCTGGTTTGCTTTGAGCACTTGCAGCAGCAGAGCTGGGCACTTGGGAGCTGTTTTCCTGCAGAATAAAAGTGCTTTTTCTAGACATGGAATACAGACACACAGTGCACACAGGTATGTCTGAGATGTGTATGCAATCTTCTGTGGGGCACTGCTGTTAGTTATATAGGTGAAAATGAGGTGACAGACTCCCTTTAAAACACAGCCTCCTGGCATATGCTGCAGTAGTAGAAAAGTTAAACTTCCACCTGTTTCAAAATGACATCATTTGGGGCCATATCTATAGTTCAAGAAAGTGGCTTTGCAACAACTTTCAAAGTGCAAGGTCAGAAGTGCCACGAGGTGGGATCTTTGCTATTCCCTGATCAAAGCCGAAAGTTGTTACAAATTTACTTTCTGGTAGACAAGGACCTGGAGGTGGAAACAATGCAGTTACATTCCTGGTGTGAGATGTGATATTGTGTTGAACGTACAACCACCTAATAGATAAGTTCAAAACAGCTTTAGAACGCATGTGGACGGATGAATACAAGGTACTAATCAGGGCTGATAAAAGAACATAAACGTTGCTTTAATGCTCCTCAAATAAACGACGTTGCAGTAGTTATAGCAGTTGGCCAATTCGATCAATGTGAATTCATCATCCAAAGGACAATGCATTTCAGAAACACATCGGTCTTATAATGCACTTCAATACCCGCTGATATTTTGGCAAGGTGAGGATGGGTATCACTTAAACATCATGCAAATCAACTTTAGGTGTAGCAACTAATAAAAAAGTTTCAGCGATGGACTCCTATGCATTCAGAATAATGAAGAGATCATATTTCTAACCACATCTTAAATTTTCATCAACTATTTAATCAATTTATTGTCGATATGTATGCTAAAAATTGGTAATTGGAAATTGGTAATCCTACCTGCTACATTCAGGAAGCCTAACACACATGCATGTATATGCAGAAGATGCCATGACATATGACTGAATTTATAGATGCCCCGGCTTATTTATTATCTTCACATGTAATCCGGCTTGGCCACAGATAAGAGAAGAACTTTTATATGGACAACCATTGTCATGATTTCATGTGTCATGTATTTGAAGAAACACAGTGCTGGAAGTACTTGATAGAATGGCAAAAACGAGGACTTCCACTTTCTCATAATCTAATCTAATTTAAAGAAAAAATTAGTCCAAACCGACAACATTATATCTACTGAGTTCCCAAATCCAGAGGAAGACCTGAACCTATATGCGATAGGGATGAAAAATATAGATTCATGTACCATGTAGATTCATGTACCATGTGGAAATCTTAATATTAAAGGGGTTGTCCGAGTTATGAAAAATAAATATATAGTACTGTAAATCTGATGGGCAGCAATATATAACTAAGTTAAGCAAGTTTTAGGCCAAAAAAAAATCTATCTTTCCTCATTTCCCTGGTTCTCTTCTGGCCTTTGTTTACCTGCAATAACAACAATCTCTGCCCCCCCCCCCCCTCTGCAAAGGGAGTGAGATACTCAGCAGCATGTTGTATGTGTAGAACTACAAGTTCCAGCTGTACAATGACATTACTGATACACACAGGAACTTCCCCCTACCTTTCTTGTGCAATACTCTGCAGATCTCCTCCAATGTCAGCTCTGTGTCTATAGGATGAGGAGGGCAGATCCTATGTCTCTTCATTGCCTTGTATCTGCTGTTGTAAAGCCTTGAGCCCTGTGTGTGTTCTGGCTGAAGGGTTAATGTTTTATCAGAAAGAATCCAGAGAGAGCAGAGAGCAGGAGCCGGCAGAGCAGGGGCGTGGCCAACACAGTGACGTCTGTGTACAGACTCTTATCTGCTTGTGCACGAACTTTAGCAGAGCAGGGAGGAAAGCTGAGATCACAGGTCATGTGACCCTGGGTGAAATCTGAGAAACCAGCAGCTTTAGAAGCACAAAGTGCTGGAAAAGCTGTTATATTTGATTAGTTAGAAACATACAAATGACCAAAAAATAACTCGGACAACCCCTTTAATGCACCATGCATGAAGGATGGAAAGCGCAGCAAGAAAAATCCAAGAGAATTGATTAGAGACACAGAAACTAAAGATGATGGTTACCGTCAATACAGAAGATGATCTCAAGGAGATGTTGGATTCACAGCAACATTAAAGATCAGAGGAAACACAGAGAAAGAAGTGGACAACAGATGGGTTGTTCAATACTCTCCATTTCTTTCGAAAATGTTCCAAGCACACATCTATGTTGGACATTATAAAATCCATTCAGTCAAATCCATCAAGCACATTTGTAAATATGTTAACATGGAAAGAGGTTGTATTTGGACTCACCACAGAAAACACTAATGAAGAAGTACTTCAATACCAGTTGGGAAAGTGTATCAGTATTAATGAAGCAGTTTGGCATATCTTGAATTTTCCCATACATGAACGCCACTTAACTGATGTTCAACTTAGCGTTCATTTAGAGAATGGTTATAGAGTGTACTTTACAAGTTATAAAGCTCAGACCGTTATTGGTGAACCACCAAACACAACTTTGACAGCCATCTTTCAATTATATCAACAAGGACAATGCTGTATCCTGAGGTTCCCCCAATATTACACTTTGAATGCATCAAAGAAGGTCTTCTGCAAAAGAAAACAATGAGTACCGATTCCTGGACATGATGCAATATTAAAATACTAATAGGGGTTTATTATAAACCACCCAATATATCAGAGACCACAGAAAATCTACTTCTAAACGAAATAGACGAGGCGGCAAATCATAATGAGGTCATTATTATGGGGGACTTCAACTACCCAGATATAGACTGGGAAACTGAAACCTGTACATCTCATAAAGGAAACAGGTTCTTGGCAATAACCAAAGACAATCACCTTTCCCAACTGGTTCAGGACCCGACTAGAGGGACAGCCATACTGGACTTAGTATTAACCAATAGACCTGACAGAACAACAGATGTGCAGGTTGGGGGACACCTGGGAAACAGTGACCATAACATAATAACCTTCCAATTGTCATTCAAAAGAGTGTTTCTTCAGGGAGGAACAAAAATACCAAACTTCAAAAAAGCTAAATTTAGCCAACTAAGAGAGGCCATAGGCCTAACTAACTGGGACAAAGTCCTCAAAAATAAAAATACAGCCACAAAATGGGATATTTTTAAAAGCATCCTAATATCTAATTGTGAGAGGTACATACTGTATAGGAATAAAATGATAAGAAACAAGAAGAAACCAATGTGGATAAATAGAACTGTAAAGAAAGCAATAAATGACAAAAAGAAAGCATTTAAATCACTAAAGCAGGAGGGTAGCGAGGAAGCATTGAAAAACTATAAGGAAAAAAATAGAATATGTAAAAGACAAATAAAAACAGCCAAACTAGAGACCGAGAGATTAATCGCCAAAGAGAGTAAAACTAACCCCAAAACATTCTTCAATTATATAAATTAAAAGTATAAACCTGAAGGTGTCGGCCCCTTACAGAGTAATGAGGGGGGAGTTGCAGAGAGCGATGAGGAGAAAGCGAAGCTACTAAAACACTTTTTTCTCCACTGTATTCACTGAGGAAAATAAACGATGAAATGCAGAGTATAAAAGTAAATTCCCCTTTTAAAGTGTCCTCTTTGACCCAGGAAGAGGTACAGCAACGTCTTAAAAATACTAAAATAGACAAATCACCAAGACCGGATGGCATACACCCCCGTATCCTAAGAGAATTAAGTAATGTCATCGACAGACCCTTATTTCTGATATTTAAGGACTCTATACTGACGGGGAGTGTTCCACAGGATTGGCACATAGCAAATGTGGTGCCAATATTCAAAAAGGGTCCAAAAACAGAGCCCGGAAACTATAGGCCGGTAAGTTTAACTTCTGTTGTGGGTAAACTGTTTGAAGGTTTTCTCAGAGATGCTATCTTGGAGTACCTCAATGAAAATAAGCAAATAACTCCGTATCAGCATGGCTTCATGAGGGATCGGTCATGTCAAACCAATTTAATCAGTTTCTATGAGGAGGTAAGTTCTAGACTTGACCGCGGCGACTCAATGGATGTCGTATATCTGGACTTCTCCAAAGTGTTTGACACGGTACCACATAAAAGGTTAGTATACAAAATGAGAATGCTTGGCCTGGAAGAAAATGTCTGTATGTGGGTAAGTAACTGGCTCAGTAATAGAAAACAGAGGGTGGTTATTAACGGTAGATACTCAGATTGGGTCACTGTCACTAGTGGGGTACCACAGGGGTCTGTATTGGGTCCTATTCTCTTCAATATAGTTATTAATGATATTGTAGAAGGTTTGCATAGTAAAATATTATTTTTTGCAGATGACACTAAACTGTGTAAAGTAATTAACACAGAGGAGGACAGTGCACTGCTACAGCAGGATCTGGATAGACTGGAGGCTTGGTCAGAAAAGTGGCAGGTGAGGTTTAACACTGACAAATGTAAGGTTATGCATATGGGAAGGAATAATGCAAGTCACCAGTACATACTAAATGGTAAAGCATTGGGTAACTCTGACATGGAAAAGGACCTAGGAATTTTAGTGAACAGCAAACTAAGCTGTAGAAGCCAGTGCCAGACAGCTGCTGCCAAGGCCAATAAGATAATGGGTTGCATCAAAAGAGGCATAGATGCCCGTGATGAGAACATAGTCCTGCCACTTTACAAATCACTAGTCAGACCACACATGGAGTACTGTGTACAGTTCTGGTCTCCTGTGAACAAGGCAGACATAGCAGAGCTGGAGAGGGTTCAGAGGAGGGCAACTAAAGTAATAACTGGAATGGGTGGACTACAGTACCCAGAAAGATTATCAAAATTAGGGTTATTCACTTTAAAAAAAAGACGACTGAGGGGAGATCTAATAACTATGTATAAATATATCAGGGGTCAGTACAGAGATCTCTCCCATCATCTATTTATCCCGAGGACTGTGACTGTGACGAGGGGACATCCTCTGCGTCTGGAGGAAAGAAGGTTTGTACATAAACATAGAAGAGGATTCTTTACGGTAAGAGCAGTGAGACTGTGGAACTCTCTGCCTGAGGAGGTGGTGATGGTAAGTTCACTAAAAGAGTTCAAGAGAGGCCTGGATGTATTTCTGGAGGGTAATAATATTACAGGTTATAGTTACTAGAGATGGGTCGTTGATCCAGGGAGTTATTCTGATTGCCTGACTGGAGTCGGGAAGGAATTCTTCCCCCTAAAGTGAGGAAAATTGGCTTCTACCTCACAGGGTTTTTTTTGCCTTCCTCTGGATCAACTTTTAGGAAAACAGGTCGAACTGGATGGACAGATTTCTTTTTTCGGCCTTACAAACTATGTTACTATGTTACCAACGAAGCCTTGTGTCGTGTCTATACAATTCACCCAAACAACGCTGAATGTTTTTTTCTCAGAATGCTTCTTCATACAATTTCAGGACCAACTTCTTTCACAGCTCTGAAAAATTGTAAATGGTGAAGTATGTAAGACATATAAAGAAGCTTGCCAAAAGCTTGGTTTACTCGAAGACCACAAACACTTATCATAAGCAGAATTACAATCTTTCCCACAGCAAATAAGAGATCTCTTATTATACTGACAACCTGCAACCCATCCAACCCTAACAGCTCATGGGAACCATATCGAGACAGCATGAGTGTAGATATACTTGCTAAAGCCCCAAAAGATAATCTGACAATTGATTTAAATTTTGCCAATGACATTTGGAACAAGGCACTTATACTGTTAGATAGATGTCTAGGCATCAGTAACAAGACATCGTTACAGTTAGGTGTACAACCCCAGAACGAAGTTAGTATGACATGCTAAATACCAATCTTATGAAAGAACAGAACTACAATATCAAGGAACAACAAATCTTTGTAAAAACAAACATATGCCATAATGGATTACATCAGAAGGCAACAAGGTAGAATTATTTACTCCATGCTTTACTTGCTCCATGTAAGCACTGCTTCCTCTTCATTACACTGCATGTCGTCTCAAAAGTGCAGCGAGTACTTGTAATTACACTATGCCTCTGCTCCACAGGAATACAGTGCCTCTTCAAACAAATGGTGTTGATTGATTGACTGATCCTGACCTATGATGACCTATCCTGATGATATATATGGCAGGACAACCTTTAAAGGGAACCTGTCACCTAAAACACTCCTCCCAAGCCACCCATATTACCTTAAAGTAACCAGCAGTATGTTACTAAAGATGATCTTCTTCCTCCAGTCAGCTGCACCAAAATCTTGAAAAATAAACTTTAATCCCTTCAGGCGCTATGTAACAGCAGAGCTTGAAGTCAAGGGGGCAGCGGCCTCCTCGCTTCAAGTCAGGATAATCGCGCCCCCTTCGCCTTGTGCATCTCGATTCCTATTCCCGCACCTGCGCATTGCTGTACGCACATCGAGATGTTTGCAGGAATAGAGATGTTGGGTGCATGCGCGAGCCTTCGGCCGGCTTTGCAGAGCAACCAAAAGCTATTGGCTGTCAATCAGAGGCGAAGGGGCAGGGAAAGGGGGCGCGGTTATCCTGACTTGAAGCGAGGAGGCTGCTGCCCCCTTGACTTCAAGCTCTGCTGTTACATGGCGCCTGAAGGGATTAAAGTTTATTTTTCAAGATTTTGGCACAGCTGACCGAAGGAAGAAAACCTTCTTTAGAAACATACAGCTGGCTACTTTAAGGTAATGTGGGTGGCTTGGGAGGTGTTTTTTAGGTGACAGGTTCCCTTTAAGTGATAACAGTTCCCGGTATGGCTGACATTCAGTATCACCATCTACAAGGCACAGGGCCAGTCAATTAAGCGCTGTGGTGTAAACTTGCAGTCACCATCTCTTTTCCAATGGGCAGTAATACAAATCACATTCAAAAATAGGGTTCTAAAATCATTTCTTTATCTATGCTCCAGGTGGAAAAACCCAAAATGTTGTTTACAAACCAGTTTTACAAGGAACGCGCCTGCTGGGGGGCATCATGTATCAACATCCATAAAGCACAATATTCCAGAAAAACAAGTATGTTGCACATTCCAGAGGTTTGCAAAAAGAATTAAAAAGTTATTACACACATTTAAAAAAAATGAAAAAAAAAGGTGGAAAGATTACAGACTGTTAAAGGGGTTGACAGAGTTATTTTTTTGTCCTTTGTATGTTTCTAACTAGTCAAATACAACAGCTTTTCCATACACTTTCTGCTTCTAAAGCTGCTGGTTTCTCACGTTTCAATGAGGGTCACATGACCTGTGATGTCAGCTTGCCTCCCTGCTAATCTTGTATTCGTGCGCCAAGAGATAACAGCCTGTACAGGAGACGTCACTGTGATGGCCACGCCCCCCTGCTCTGCCGCTGCTGCTATCTGCTCTCTCCCTGGATTCTTTCAGATAAAACATTAACCCCTTTAGCCAGAACACACTGAAGGCTTTACAACAGCAGCTGCAGATGTAAAGAGACACAGGATCTGCCCTCCTCATCCTACAGACACAGAGCTGACCTAGAGGAGATCTGCAAAGTATTGTATTGTACAAGAAAGGTAGGGGGAAGATCCTGTGTGTATCAGCGTTGTCATTGTACAGCTGGGACTTGTAGTCCTACACATACAACATGCTGCTGAGTATTCCTGCAGACATGTCACTCAGGGCAACACTTGTATTCACTGCCTTTGCAGAGCAGGAAGGGGGGGAGGGGCAGAGATTGTTATTACTGCATGTAAACAAAGGCCCGAAGAGAACCAGGGAAATGAGGAAATATAGATTGTTTTGCCTAAAAGTTGCTTAGTTATATATTGCTGCCCATCAGATTTACAGTACTATATTTTTTTTTCATAACTCGGACAACCCCTTTAAAGTGTTAAAAAAAAACACAATTATTTAAAAAAATTGTGGATGTTTTCTTTACCTCTCTAACTGAGCCAAAGACAACATGTATTCCTAGGTAATATTTATATAGATATATGTACACCAGGACAACGCTGGGTATATAAGGTTTGTATACTTTATGTATCAATTTATCACCGTTTGGAAGATTTTAGTGCTTGTAGTCATCAGAGGAGAAAATCTGTCCTGATAACTGTACTGTATTCATGAGTCCTAAAACTGTAGACTCCCATTCAATTACGGCAAGCAGATACCCTGAAAACTGTTTGAAACTGAAACAACACAGAATATTAGAAAATGAATTAATGCCCCAATAAACGTGTTGCTGAAACCAGTAAAGCCCTTTAAACTACATCAGATGTTTGAAGGTTGTTTGTGCAATCATAACTGTGAAGAAACAGTTATGTTTGGGCTTCCCTAATGTTTTTTTCACCCATATTATTTTTCAGCCGCACAGCTAGGTACATTTCAATCAGAAGCAGGGGACATATCCCTTCTGCCAGCACTGTACTGCTGTAACATCCTTTCCTTTACTTCCTACTATGACACAGACACTGACACAAAACAGATAAAGAGGGAGAAATCACACTTACACATAGGAGCCTCCTGTGATGTTCAGGAGCAGTGTAGATGCAGTTCTTTTATCAGGCTCAGGATCTCAGCTAGTTCTGACATGCCCATTTCCTCTCAGCCGTCTTCTGTGTACCTGTTACCAGGGGTGGATCTTGCCTGACAACAGACAGTTGACTAAAACTTAGGTGGAAGTGAGACCCCTAGTAGCCATGACTTTACAGCTTTTTTTCAGATGCACGCAGGCAGATTTTTTTTAATGAAGTGATTTAGAAATTTGCTATTTACACCATTCTCTATTAAATGAAATGTATATTGTGCAAAACTACAGTGACTCCTTAATATACATACGCCAAGACATATTTTTTTATCCAAACATTAATAATTATATTATTAGAGACAAGACCTAGATATAAGAAAACTATAATTATTCATATTAATGCAGAAGAAGAGAGTGGATATAAATATTAAGGCATGTCACCAATGACATAGTTGCATTTCTCTTCAGTTTTCATATAAACAGTCTAAAGATATCCTCCAGCAAAGATCATATCTAGTTAATGTCTCTTTGTTATAATCTACATATCAGATTTATATTGTGTCATATGCTATTATAATTTACATATTTATTCTGTTAGTGTATCACTTGATATACTGTACCTACAGCGGAGTATATGCTGGAAAAAGGCAGTACTTTGTAAGAGATGGATATTTTGCCTTCTGTTGATCAGTCCATAACTGACCAGGTTTGACCAGTTCCAGTCACATAGATGTATCAGGCAGGTGGAAAGTACATGTAAAACAGCCACAGCTTGTCCCTATACAAATATACCCATAAAACAAAAGCTGCTTCCATACAGATTTACGACTGAACCTATATTGTGGGAGATCTGCTTTGAGTGGGCTCAGGAGTCTTATTTTCTCTGAAGCTCATTCAATGTCTTGATCACATCACCACTTTGCTATGGACTGTATCCTTCAACTGACATACCAAGGCAAAAATCAGAAGCAGCAGAAGGAAAAGCAAAATGAAAAATACCGTCACATAGAGGAGTAAGAGATTCATATCCCAAGGCACGGCAATCCCAAAATACTGTTCAGAGCTTTCCATTGGTAGATCTAAGATCTGATATCTTGTCTTTCCATAAATAATACATCCATCCTCATTAAGGTTTATGGAATTTACACGTTATCCCAAAAAGAGCTAAGGACACACAAAGTACAAAGCAGATCTCCTTACTTGCTGCTAGTTAAGAAAAGTCTGCACATAAGAATCAAAGCATGGGGTCTGTGACACAAATTCAAGTACGGATTATATTTCTAATTATATATATCTGTTTTTTTTTTAATTAAGGAATTGGCAAAGGCATCAAATGCCCATAGGCAGGATTCTGCAAGGACACTTTGCAGTTTCTTATCACATGTGTGGAGACATCTGTTAGTATTTGCAATGTGGCTGCCAGAAAAAAAGATGCAACATCTTGGTTACATCCTTTAAATGGGCCAACGATCGGGACAATTATAGGGAAGGAGTGCTCATAGGGCCAATAACTGTCAGGTTTAAAGGGAGTCTTTCACCTCATTTTCACCTATATAACTAACAGCACTGCCCCACAGAAGATTGCAGACACATCCCAGACATACATGTGTGCACTGAGTGTCTGTATTCCATGTCCAGGAAAAGCACTTTTATTCTGCAGGAAAACAGCTCCCAAGTGCCCAGCTGAAAGTGAAACTAAAAACATCTTTCTCTCCCGACTCAATTTCTAACAGCTATATCTTCTGATATACGGGATATAATACTGTGATCCTGGTATCATTTGAAAGCTTGAAATGTCAGAACCATTTTTCTGTCTGTTACCAATCCCAAGATATGAGCAGCTAAAGGAGCCCTCCCCTCTTCAGTCTGGTTTGTTTTGGGCACTTGCAGCAGCAGAGCTGGGCACTTGGGAGCTGTTTTCCAGCAGAATAAAAGTGCTTTTCCTGGACATGGAATACAGACACACAGTGCTAGTGCGGTCACCTAAATCATTGTTTCCGGCCAGCAGATGGTGCTGTCTAAAAAGCGTTCTGCTCCCCAGCAATGATGATTCTTTATAGGGACAAGCAATCACAGCAGCTACTCCTTATTCAGAGATGAATGTGGTGTTCCCGATAATTGCCTGCTGTGTCGGCCCATGCAATTGTCACTGCACTTTGAAAAAACTTTTCATATGTCATGGTGACATATGAAAGGTACGGATCAGTGGGGGTCCTAGTGCTGAGACCCCCAATCATTGCTAAAATAAGGAGGGAAAAACTCTTGCATGGCACTCTTTCCTTCCTTACTGCGGGAGACAGAAGTGAGATGGACTCAATAGAAGGTCTATGGGCTATGTGAGCACTCAGACCCCCAGCAGTTAAAACCTTTGATATGTCACCATGACATAGAAAAAGTTTTTTCAAAGGGCAGTGACACATTACAAGTTCATTCATTTATTTTCTGCCATTAGTGCTCATAAACTGGACACTTTGGAGCTAAAGCTGCAGTAGGCAGATAAGAAGTTGTATTACGCCCCCTTCTTGGTACTTATAGAAATCGACCCCCTTCATGACAGAATTATAGAAGATAATGTTGTTCCTCCTTGAAAACTGGCACATTCAAACGGACATGAGTTTTAGGCACTTTAATGAGGACCTGTAACGAGAGCAGAGCCTCTAGGAGTAATGATAACGCACCCATTGCTTCTAGAGGCTCATTTGCATATAGTAAAACATAATTTTTCTCAGCAATGTGGACATATATGAACATGGGACCAACACAGATGCCTTCAGCTGCCAAGAGCACATGTAACAGATCAGCCAGTGTCATAGGTATAAATCTGCTGACAGATGTCCTTTAGTGCTCATTCAGACCGTATTAATGAGTCTGCATCCATTCTGTAAACTGCAGACCCATTTGTTTCAATGATGCAGACGGCACACTTTTGTGTAATTCCATTCCGGGGCCCCACAAAAAAGATACAGCATGTACTAAATGTGGACAAGGGTAGGCATTTCTATCATAGGGCTGGCCGAGTGCTTTCCGCAAATTGCAGAACGTATATGGCCGGTCTGTGGCCTGCGGATCCGCAATTTGCGGACTGAAAAACACTACGGCCATCTGAATGAACCCTTAAGCTATTAATTTTTTAAGATAGACATTAAAAGGAACAGGATTTTCTTACAACCTTTGCACTGATATGACCTTTACAGGTAAGTATATATTAAAAAAAGTGCAGTCAAATTCCATACATAGAAAGCTCGGTTTGTCCTACTGCTTGTTCAGTGTCTGCCCCCCTAGTGCAATGCTGTTCTGTGGGCAGTTTTATCTGGGCCTATCAATAGCATACCTCCCAATCCTTCACATACTGGGATAGCGGGACAGCCTTTGCAATCTGGGACTGTCCCGCTATCCCGGGAGGTATGTCCCAGTTTCTGGCAGTTGTCCCTGCGTCCATAGGACACAGAGACAGTTGCCTGTATTATGATGAAGCAGACAGCCGGCATCGGCTGGCTGCTTCATCCATCATCCCTCCCGTCCCCCCGTCTGCTCTCCATACCTCTGGTCTAGGCGGGGGGCGGGGCTGGCCGGACAGCAGTCAGCCTTGGCCCCGCCCCCTCAACAGACCAGAGCAGCCGATATCCTGCTGCTGATGCTGCTAGGAAGAAGGTAAGTATATGGTGTTATATACTTATATATACTATATAAGTATATTACTGGGGCACAACATATTACTGGGGGGCACAGTGTGGGCATATTACTTGGGGCACAATGTGGGCATATTACAGTGGGGCACAATGTGAGGATATTACAGGGGGGGCACAATGTGGGCATATTACTGGGGGCACAGTGTGGGCATATTACTGTTGGCACATTATGGGCATATTACAGGGGGGAACAATGTGGGCATATTTCTGGGGGGCACAATGTGGGCATAATACAGGGGGGGTACAATGTGGGCATATTACTGGGAGCACAATGTGAGCATATTACAGGGGGCACAATGTGGGCATATTACTGGAAGCACAATGTGAGCATATTACAGGGGGCACAATGTGAGCATATTACTGGGAGCACAATGTGAGCATATTACAGGGGGCAAAATGTGAGCATATTACAGGGGGCACAATGTGAGCATATTACAGGGGGCAAAATGTGAGCATATTACTGGGAGCACAATGTGAGCATATTACAGGGGGCAAAATGTGAGCATATTACAGGGGGCACAATGTGAGCATATTACAGGGGGCAAAATGTGAGCATATTACTGGGAGCACAATGTGAGCATATTACAGGGGGCACAATGTGAGCATATTACAGGGGGCAAAATGTGAGCATATTACTGGGAGCACAATGTGAGCATATTACTGGGAGCACAATGTGAGCATATTACAGGGGGCACAATGTGAGCATATTACAGGGGGCAAAATGTGAGCATATTACTGGGAGGCACAATGTGAGCATATTACAGAGGGGCACAATGTCAGCATATTACTGGGGGGCACAATGTGAGCATATTACAGAGGGGCACAATGTCAGCATATTACTGGGGGGCACAATGTCAGCATATTACGGGGGGGGCACAATGTGGGCATATTACTGGAGGCACAATGTGGGCATATTACTGGGGGCACATAACTGGGCATATTCCTGGTGGGCACAGCTGGTCATATTACTGGGGGCACATAACAGGGCATTAATACTGGGGGCTCAGCTGGGCGTATTACTGGGGGCACAGCTGGGCATTTTACTGGGAGTCTTTCACCTGTTTTTCACCTATATAACTAACAGCAGTGCCCCACAGAAGATTGCAGACACATCCCAGACAAACTTATGTGCACTGTGTGTCTGTATTACATGTCCAGGAAAAGCACTTTTATTCTGCTAGAAAACAGCTCCCAAGTGCCCGGCTCTACTGCTGCAAATGCCCAAAGCAAACCAGACTGAAGAGGGGAGGGCTGCTTTATCTGCTCATATCTTGGGATTGGTAGCAGATAGAAAATGACCTTCTTTGAAAACTGGTATTCCAAGCTTTCAAATTATACCAAAATCACAGCACTATATCCAGTATATCAGAAGATATAGCTGTTAGAAATTGAGTCAGGAGAGAAAGCTGTTTTTAGTTTCACTTTCAGCTGGGAACTTGGGAGCTGTTTTCCTGCAGAATAAAAGTGCTTTTTCTGAACATTGAATACAGACACACAGTGCACACAGGTATGTCTGGAATGCGTCTGCAATCTTCTGTGGGGAAGTGCTCTTAGTTATATAGGTGAAAAAACAGGTGAAAGCCTCCCTTTAACCCCTTCCCGACCAGGAAAGGACTTGCCGCCCAGCGCCGTAGGACTACGGCGCGCTGATCGGGCGGGTGCAGGAGCTGCACCCGCCCGATCAGCTGCAGGGAGCCGGCTGTTCCCAGTAGCCGGACCCCTGCTGCGTACGCCCACATCGGTGAAAACACAGATGCGGGTGTATTGACCCTCGATGTGCCGCAGTCAGCGCTGACCGCGGCACATGCGATGCGGGCGGCAAGGAGAGTCCACCGCGCTGCTGTGACGGGGACCCGATGGCTTGGATGGCAGCCCGATGCCTTCCTTAGGGAACGTGGCTGCCATCCCTGCGAGCCTGTGAGATCCAGCCCCCTGGATCTCACAGGAAGCAGGCTGTAAGTGTATTACACTGGTAATACACTTACAGCCAATGCATTACAATGCAGCAGTATTGTAATGCAGTGTAAAGGGGATCAGACCCCTAAAAGTGGAAAAAAAAAGTGGAAAAAATAAAGTTTTACAAAAAAGTTTCAAGAAAAAAAAAAAGCGCACTTTTCCCAAAATAAAAAAAAAAAAATAGTTAAAAAAAAAAGGGAAAAAAGAAATGTAGACATATTAGGTATCGCCACGTCCGTAATGGCCGGCTCTATAAAAATATCACATCATGCACCCCGCCAGGTGAACGCAGAAAAAAACAACAAAAAAAAACAGTGCCAAAACAGACATTTTTTGGTCACCTTCCCTCACAAAAAGTGTAATAGCAGGCGATCAAAAAGGCGTATTTACCCCAAAATGGTACCAATCAAACCGTCATCTCATCAAGCAGAAATTTAGACCCTACCTAAGACAATCGCCCAAAAAATTTAAAAAAATATGGCTCTCAGAAAATGGCAACACAAAAAAAGATTTTATTCTGTTCAAAAATGCATCTGTGTAAAACTTTCCAAAAATAAAAATGTTAGACATATTGGGTATCGCCACGTCTGTAACAACTTGCTCTATAAAAATATCACATTATATCCCCCCTCAGGTGAATGCTGTAAAAAAAAATTTAAAAAACAATATGCCAAAACAGCCATTTATTGGTCACCAATAGTACCAATCAAACATCTTGTCCCGCAAAAATGAGACCCTACCTAAGACAATCGCCAGAAAAATTTAAAAAAAGGCTCTCAGAAAATGGCAACACAAAAAAATATTTTATTCTGTTCAAAAATAAATCTAATGTGTAAAATTTAACAAAAATAAAAATGTTAGACATATTGGGTATAGCCGCATCTGTAACAATCTGCTCTATAAAAATATCACATGATTTGCCCCCTCAGGTGAATGCTGTAAAAAAAATTTTTTAAAAAACTATGCCAAAACAGCTATTTTTTTCACCTTCACTCACAAAAAGTGTAATACCAAGCGATCAAAAAGTCTTATGTACCCCAAAATGGTACCAATGAAAACATCACCTCATTCCGCAAAAAATGAGCCCCTACATAAGACAATAACTCAAAAAAATAAAAATCAATGGCTCCCACAAACCAATCCATCAAAATCTATGCTGCAAAATCCATATGGCGCTCCTTCTGTTCTGAGTCCTGCCATGTGCCCCCACAGCAGTTTACCACCACATATGGGGTGTTGCCGTATTCAGGAGAAAATGGGGAACACATTATTGGGTGCTTTTCTCCTGTTATCCCTTGTGAAAATTAAAAATTTGGGGCTAAAGCAACATTTTATTGGAAGAAATGAATCTTTTCATTTTCACAGCCAAGTGTTTCCAAATTACGTAAAAAGCTTAGGGGGTCAAAGTGGCCAGTACCCCCCTTAATATTTTCTTTGAAGGGTGTAGTTTCCAAAATGAGGTCACTTTTTGAGGGTTTCCACTGTAGGGGTATGTCAGGGTCTCTCAATTACAAAATGGTGCCTAAAAACCATTCTAGCAAAATCTGCCTCCAAAATTCGTATGGCGCTTCTGACCACTGCCACAAACCCAGAGACGTTTACCACCACATATGGGGTATTTCTGTAAACTGCAGAATCAGAATAATGGATATTGAGGTTTAGTTTGATGTTAACCCTTGCTGTGTTGCAAGAAAAAAAATATTAACATGAATAATCTACCAAAAAAGTGAAATTTTTAAATTTCACCTCCACTTTCCTTTAATTCTTGTGGAACACCTCAAGGGTTAACAAAGTTTGTAACAGCAGTTTTTTCTAATATTGAGGGGTGTAGTTTCTAAAATGGGGTCATTTATGGGTGGTTTCCATTACGTAAGCCCCTCAAAATCACTTTGTATCTGAATTGGTGCTTAAAAAAATGGTTTTGGAAATTTTGTTGAAAATTTGAAAAATGGTTTCTAAACTTCTAAGCTTTCTCACGTCCTAAAAAAGTAAAATGACATTTATAAAATGATGCCAACATAAAGTAGATATATGGGTAATGTAAAATAATAACTATTTTTGGAGGTATTACTATGTATTTTGAAAGTAGAGAAATTGAAATTTAGAAACTTTTCCAAATTTTTGCTAAATGTGGTATTTTTTTATAAATAAAAATAAAATATTTTGCCACAAATTTACTAGTGTCGTGAACCACAATATTTGACGAGAAAACAATCTCAGAATGGCCTGGATAAGTAAAAGCGTTCCAAAGTTATTACCACATAAAGTGACACATGTCAGATTTGCAAAAAATGGCCTGGGCAGAAAGGTGAAAACAGGCCCGGGGTTGAAGGGGTTAATGGGGGCACATAACTGGGGAATATTTACTATGTGGAGTAGTAAGGGGACTGGGTGGGATTAGGTGTATAGTTATGTTTTGGCGGGAGTTAGAGGCGTGGCCTAGTGCTGAAAAAATTTGCTGCGGCACGCCGCACAATGTGTCCCTTTTTGTCCATTTACTAAGTTGGGAGGTATGCAATAGAACACTGTCATACTGTCATCCTAACTCTGCACCTTCTATTATAAAGATGATTACCTTGCAGAGGTAACGTCTTCCCCTCAGCACAGCCGAAATAATTTTTTTTTTTATATATATAGTTTTCTATGAATATTGAATTAATTTAACTACTGAAGCTGTATGCGCCTTCAGAACAAGCTGGAAATATGTAATATTCATTTTCTGGACCTCCTGTGAGACTCTGCATGAGATGCCTGATTACAGTGACCATAAATCCACCGTTGAGGAACCTGATATGTACAGAACCAAGCCATGATTGAGACTACTGCATGATTTATATCTTGGCTTCATAAGTAAGAGAACTGAAGAACTCTCGGACGTCGCCTGATCAACAACAAAATGGCCGCTGCTCGAGCTCACACATCACCTCTCTGACAGCACCGCCCCGCCTTCACAAGAACACCGCCCAGCTGTCAGTTTGACAGCGCATGCGTGCATCTCTCTACTTTTTGTTCCGTCCAGTGACAGCTGGAGTCTGACGTCACTACAGGAGGCGGAGAGAGACAGAAGGCGCGCGGTATGATGACGTCTTCTTTCATCCGTCACCAGAGAAGGCGGAGAGAGACAGGAGGCGCGCGGTCTGATGACGTCTTTGTTCCTCACATGTGTATTGGAGACTGGAAGTGAAGTTGGTGGCTACTAATTCTCAGTGTAGCCCATATAGTTTAGGCATTACTTGTAGTCAACATATGTGTGGTTAGAGAAACCGGGGGGAGAGAATCCAAAATGAGGGAGACCCCGCTGTCCAACTGTGAGAGAGCCTTCCTGCTCCGGGCAATCACTGAAAGGAAGGTAGGTAATCCTAAGTGAGCTGCCCAGCCATCTCCCAGTGCTGGGTAAAAGACATGTGAATGCATAGTGTACGAGGGCTAGTATTAGGTAACAGGTTTTCATGGAAAATATATTTTTCTACAGAAATTAAGAACCGAAACAGAATGTAAAGGGGGTGTCACTTCAGTAAATGGCATTTATCATGTAGAGAAAGTGAATACAAGCCACTTACTAATGTATTGTGATTCTCCATAGTGCATCCTTTGCTGGCTTCATTAATTTTTCCATCACATTATACACTGCGCGTTGGCATGGCATGGCCTCTCTGGTGGCCGGACTGCAGGATCGCACATAGGCATGCAGGCCCAGCAGCTCCCGTACTGGCCACCTCGTATCTGCTCTGCGGCAGAGGCCATAATCATGGAAACGAGCAGTGTATAATATGATGGAAAAATGAATTAAGCCAGCAAAGGAAGTAAAATAGACAATCACAATACATTAGTAAGTGCCTTGTGTTAACTTTCTATACATGATAAATGCAAATTGCTGAAGTGAGACAACCGCGTCTGCTTTTCTTATATGCATTGGGGGAGATGTTTAAAAATTGCCGCACAAGAAAAGTTTAGTAGCTGCCCATGGCAGCTGGTTATGTAGCCACTTTAATTTTCCAAGGTGCCTCTGAATCTGATCTGAGGTGGGATGTGACTGGTTGCTATGGATAACTCCCCCAGTTTTCCTGTACACCATTTTGATACATCTGCAGTATGATGATCCAGCACCTGAGGGGAGGGATACCCGAAAAGTCCTGCTGTATATACTGCTGATACAGAGGCGTATTCATCAATGCTATTACGCCAATACAGTTTCTACTTTTATTGCATTGAAGAGGGTTATGCTAAGCACTGTATTTAAAGGGGTTGTCCCATCAGAGACAATGGGGACATATCTCTAGAATATGCCCCCATTGTCTGATAGGTAAGGGGTCCCACTGGTGATAAACTGTGTGGGTGACAGGTTGTGCAATACAGGACTACACTTTCCAGACTAACTTCAAGGATAGGCCATCAATATCAAAATCTTTTTCATCCTCTTTAAGGGTTTAAGAATAATTTCGCTTAGGTATGTTCATCAGTACTTAGTATAATTCTGTATTTCTCTAGCACTAAGTGTGAAGTGTTTTTTTTTTTTTTTAAATATCTGCAGCGTATTGATGGCCGACAAACCTACGATTACAGGAATATTAAGATCTCCTTTGGAACGGAGTATGGCTGCTGTATTGTTGAGCTTGGCAAAACCAGGTAAAATAATAACAATATTTGTATGTAACGTGGATATAACCGCATGGACTGTCAGTGTACTGTTTATAGGGTTGTGCAGACAATAGGTATTGATGACCTGTCATCAATATCTTATTGGTGGGGGTCCAACACCCAGCACCACCCAAATCAGGTGGCGCTCAATGTGAGAGCTACTTGCTCTTCATTATACCGCCAGTGGTCTCTGAACGCTCAGCGGTGCAGCGTAATTACAAGTACTTGCTCATCTCACTTTTCTGCAAGGGAGACAATGCACAGTGTAATGAAGAGGAAGCAGGAGGATAGGTCATCAATATATACTGCCTATACAACCGCTTTAAAGGGGCTGTCCCAGAGCTAAAAAAAAAAAGTAGGGGTGTTAACATGGTGAGAACATTCTAGTACCGTGGCTCCCATCCCCACTGCTTCTGGTCCCCGGTGGACCAGAAGAATAATGTGCCATATACATATATGTCACCATTGGCAGACAAAGGCCTCATGGGTGATGTGTGCAGGAACAGCATGAGCACGGGCACTTTCTAATGAGTAGCATGTTGTAGTTGATTCCCAAAGCCGAGGTCTCGGGGGCTACCTGGACATGACCATGTATCTGTATAGACTTATGTTGTGCTGCTATCATGCTGGGCAAGAAGTGCTCTAAAAAAATCTATTTGTAGGAAATGGAATACAGTATGTGTTGTGGTTTATAAATTCAGTACTATCCTTTTAGGGTTCTTGGCCAAGTGTCATGTGAACTTGTTGCCCCCAAGATGAACAGACCTACTGAAGGAATTCTCTTCTTCAACCTTGAGCTCTCCTCTATGGCATCACCTGCATTTGAGTCAGGAAGGTAAGATAATTTCTTTTATGATACGTTTGATGTTATGGTGAATGATATTTCACCATTTCAAAATTTACTTGACTGGGGATTAGGTTTTGGTGCCCCCCCTCATGTAGTATCGTGTAGTTCTTCTAGCTGTTGCAGAAGATAAAAGGTGGCCTATGTCAATGTCAGAAATATGATACTGATCGGCAAACGTTTGCAACGCCACATGCCTCTTGAGCTTACACCCTGCTAGTGCCGGTACATTGCAGATAGTGTAAATGCTGGGTACAGTTTTCACAGAACTTGTGTGCTATAGCTTGAGACCTGGTAGTCGCCAAACTTTAGGCACTTCCCTCCTTGATACCTTTATGCAATGTCTAAGGCATTTGTAACAAGCCGTCTGCAGGGGCAGCAGCTCTGTAATACGTACTATTAGCTGCCTCATGGCTGACAAATAGACTTGGTGTATCGGCAGTCTTAGGCCTCATGAACACCACCATATCTTTCATCCCTTTTCTATCCACACATCTTTTTCAGATTTTACAGTGACTCATTCATTTCTATGGGGCCATGCACATATCCATACTTTTTTGCAGGCCAGTGTAGCCATTCCACAAATGGTCTGTGGTAGCAGAATCCATAATGGAATTCTTAGATAACCCCCAACCTTGAACCTTGTACGCCAAACTTGAAAACAGAAGTTCGCTCATCCTTAAAGGGGTTTTCCGAGTTATATATATTGATCAGATATATATCAGATCGGCGGGGGTCCGACACCAGGCACACCCGCCGATCAGCTGTTTGAAGAGGAGGCGCGCGCGCCGTATCAGCGCTGCCTCCTCTTCACTGTTTACATGCTGGCCGACAAGGGGGTAGTGGTGAGTAGGTGTAATTACACCTAACCACCCCATTCATTTCTATGGGAAGAATCACTTCTATACAAGTCTATGGAAGCGATTCTTCCCATAGAAATGAATGGGGCGGTGAGGTGTAATTACACCTACTCACCACTACCCCCGTGTCGGCCAGCATGTAAACAGTGAAGAGGAGGCAGCGCTGATACGACGCGCGCCTCCTCTTCAAACAGCTGATCGGCGGGGGTGCCGGGTGTCGGACCCCCGCTGATCTGATATTAATCATATATCATCAATATATATGTCGGAGAACCCCTTTAATCATGAACCCGGAGACTGAGATGTTCCCAGTATTTCCATGGCAGCACTGACTAACCACATAGACTTACTGTATGCCTTGACTCTAGTTAGGTTTTATTTTCGCTTAGTTCTCTTTGTATGCCCTTCATAGGGTTTATAAGAACATTTTGTACTTTAAAGGGGTATGGAGTTCCCCGAAATGAACGGAGCAGCCAGTTGCCATACAAATGGAGTGGCAGGTGGGGAACTCCACTGGGTACAGGGTGCCAGCAGTAGGACTTTAATCTAATAGGTAATCCCTACCTTGTGGATGGTGGATAACTCTGTATAACCAGAATACCCCTTTAATACAATTTTGAAACTAAAAAGGGGTTTAGGGCACAAACATGTGAGCCCACCGTTCAATATTTATAATTTAAGAACTTTTGGAAATGGAAAATGTAAAAGATTATCTTTCTCAATATTCATATCCATTTTAACTGAATCTGCTTCTCTACTGAAATCCTAGGTCATCTGAACTGCTGGTGAAGCTCAACAGACTGCTGGAGAGGTGCTTGAGGAATTCCAAATGTATTGACACTGAATCACTTTGTGTTCAAGCAGGAGAGAAGGTGAGTGAGCAGCCCTGAGAAGGGAAGCTAATGACCGTCAATATCAGGCAGTTACTTTTTCTAGCCTCATGAATTCTGTTCTTGCTGTAATGCAAATCAGTTTTCATGCCTTGATTCCATGGTGAGCTTGTGCTTATGTAGAGCAGCCAATCTAAACAGGCTGATCTACACAGTAGAGTGTGGGGGCATACAGAGCAGACCTGCATCAGTTTTTGGATTATGCAACAGTGAGTCTATCTGATAAAGGGCTGTACTGATGTGAAACGTTACACAAATCTACATTTAGAGCAGTTTAATATAAAAAGCACCGTAAAGGAGTTGTCCAGTGTGTAAAATTGGGGGCCTAAAGGCTGAGAGGACACTTTAACCCCTTCCGGACCTTCGCCGTACATGTACAGCACGCTGATTGGGTGGGCACAGAAACTGCACTTGCGCATCTGCGGTAGGGGCCTGGCTGGTACTAACAGTGGGCCCTTACTGTATCCACCGCCATCTTTGGAAGTGCAGATGCCGGAAGATGAACCCCTTACATGCCGCAGTCAATGCAGTCCGCTGCATATAAGGGGTTTGCAGGTGAAGGGGACTCCCTCTCTGATCGCATCAGCCCCCACACTGCAGTGACACGGGGCCGATGGCTGCTAAGGTAGCCTCAGGCTTCAAACAAGTCTTGGGACCTGCCAGCTTTGGAGACTTATAAGGCCCAGCCCCCAGGCTGGGTCTCATAGGCACAATGTCAGTGGAAGGGCTCATGCATACTAACGTGTGCCGGCCGTTCTGTGCGTTGGGGACCGCAATTTAATAAATGTAATAAGTATTGCGGTTTGTGTTGACGTTAACCTTTGATGTGTTAGAAATACAAATGGATCAAAATGGAAAATCTGCAAAAAAAAAAAGGTTTTGTTTTTATTTCACCTCTATTTTGCTTTAATTTCTGTGGAACACCTAAAGGGTTAACAGCATTTCTAAAATTATTTTTAACTCGTTTTATTGAACAATAAACAAGCAAGGTTCACCAATGGAATCTGTTATAATGGTACATTAGAAATTAAGAGTACATAAAGGAATTACAGTCACTGTTGTAAGCGAAACATAGCAATGTGTAGAGCACCTGAATGAGGGACAGTCAAGGGCGTAGTGCACCATGCTCTCCACACCGTCCAGAACTTCTGTGGACAGCACCTGTTTTTATATACCACATTCTCACAAGGACTGATTTGATTTACTAGGGACTTCCATTGGCAAAGAGTAGGTGGGTGGTCTCCCATCCATCTTAACCCCTTAAGGACAGAGCCCATTTTGGCCTTAATGTCTGGGCCAAATATTTGAATTCTGACATGTGTCACTTTATGTGGTAATAACTTTGGAACGCTTTTACTTATCCAGGTCATTCTGAGATTGTTTTCTCGTCACATATTGTGCTTCACGACAGTAGTAAATTTGTGGCAAAATATTTCATTTTTATTTATAAAAAAATACCAAATTTACCAAAAATTTGGAAAAATTAGCAAATTTCAATTTCTCTACTTTCAAAATAAATAGTAATACCTCCAAAAATAGTTATTATTTTACATTCCCCATATGTCTACTTTATGTTGGCATCATTTTGTAAACGTCATTTTACTTTTTTAGGACGTTAGAGGGCTTAGAAGTTTAGAAGCCATTTTTCAAATTTTCCAAAACCATTTTTTTAAGCACCAATTCAGATATAAAGTGATTTTGAGGGGCTTACATAATGAAACCCCCCATAATTGACCCCATTTTAGAAACTACACCCCTCAAATTATAAAAAACTGCCGTTACAAACTTTGTTAACCCTTCAGTTGTTCCACAAGAATTAAAGGAAAATGGAGGTGAAATTTCTAAATTTCACTTTTTTCGTAGATTATTCATGTTAATAATTTTTTTCTTGCAACACAGTAAGGGTTAACAGCAAACTAAACCTCAATATACATTGCTCTGATTCTGCAGTTTACAGAAATACCCCATATGTGGTGGTAAACGTCTCTATGGGTTTGTGGCAGTGGTCAGAAGGAAAGGAGCGCCATAGGGATTTTGGAGGCAAATTTTGCTAGAATAGTTTTTAGGCACCATTTTGTAATTGAGATACCCTGACGTACCCCTACAGTGGAAACCCTCATAAAGTGACCCCATTTTGGAAACTACACCCTTCAATGAATATATTAAGGGGGGTACTGGCCACTTTGACCCCCTAAGCATTTTACGGAATTTGGAAACACTTGGCTGTGAAAATGAAAAGTTTTGTTTCTTCCAATAAAATGTTGCTTTAGCCCCAATTTTTTTTATTTGCATAAGGGGTAACAGGAGAAAAGCACCCCATAATTTGTTACCCATTTTCTCCTGAATACGGCAACATCCCATATGTTGTGGTAAACTGATGTGGGGGCACATGGCTGGACTCAGAACAGAAGGAGCGCCATATGGATTTTACAACACAGATTTTGATGGATTGGTTTGCGGGAGCCATTGATTTTTATTTTTTTGAGCTATTGTCTTATGTGGGGGCTCATTTTTTTGCAGAATGAGGTGAGGTTTTCATTGGTACCATTTTGGGGTGCATTAGACTTTTTGATCGCTTGGTATTACTCTTTTTTTGAGACAAGATGAAAAAAATAGCTGTTTTGGCATAGTTTTTTTTAGCATTTTTTTTTACAGCATTCACCTGAGGGGGCAAGTCATGTGATATTTTTATAGAGCAGGTTGCTACGGACACGACGATACCCAATATGTCCAACTTTTTTATTGTTGGAAAGTTTTACACATTAAATGCATTTTTGAACAGAATAAAATCTTTTTTTTGTGTTGCCATTTTCAGAGCCATATTTTTTTTCAGTTTTCAGGCGATTGTCTCAGGTAGGGTACCGTTTTTGTGGGACAAGATGGTGGTTTGATTGACACCATTTTGGGGTAAATACGCCTTTTTGATCGCCTGCTATTACACTTTTTGTGAGGGAAGAGGGAAAAAAATGGCTATTTTGACAGTTTTTTTTTTTTGTTTTTTTTACAGCATTCGCCTGGGGGGCTATCTCATGTGATATTTTTATAGAGCGGGTTGTTACGGACGTGGCGATACCTAACATGTTTATGTATTGTGTTTTCTTTATTTTTAATCAATTAAAATGGGAGAAAAAAAGGGATTTTTTTTTTTACTTTTTTACTTTTTTATTTTTTTTTTACACTTTTTTGACTCAGACCCACTTGGTTCTTGAAGATCCAGTGGATCTGATGTCTATATAATACACTGCAGTACACTGTATAGTGTACTGCAGTGTATTTTCTGATTGTAAGACTGATCAAGCTCCTGCCTTTAGCAGGAGCTTGAACAGGCTTACCTCTACCATGGCAAGCTTTCGTCCGGTTGCCATGGTAACCATCGGGACGCTGCCACAGCAGAGCAGCGTCCAGATGGGAGGGAGGGAGCTCTCTCCCTCTCACTGGCCCCACCATCGGAGCGCTGCTGCAGCGCCCGATGGGAGAGGGAGGGAGCGCCCTCCCTGTTAACCCTTCCATGCCGTGGTCCTTATGGACCGCGGCATGGAAGGGGTTAAACGGCCGACATCGCTGCCAGCAGCGATGCCGGCCGTTTGAAGCAGAGTGTCAGCTGTATGCTGACACTCTGCTTTAACCGCTCGGCCATCCTGAAAATTGGGGGGGGGGGGGGCACCCGGGGCTAATTAAAAAGTATAATATGAGAAAGGAGGGTAGGGGGGATCGGGGGCACCTGGGGGAAAATTTTACTTACGTTTAGCTGGATCTGATCCCCCGCAGTCTCGGACTGCGGGGGATCAGATCCTTACAGCCAGCCCCCGTATCCTGTGATTGGCTAGTCTGAACAGACCAGCCATTCACAGCGATCGCCATTATGGTGGGTGCACGGCACCCCCCGAGGCCTTCACTATGGGTGGCTGGCTGTCTTTAACAGCCCCCATTACAGCATGTAACCCCCCCTGCACTGAGCAGGAGGGGTTTACATCCAGGACGTACCGGTACGTCCAATGTCGCCAAGGGGTTAAAGCTATGACTTTCCGATCCATAAACAAAGCCTATTGTAGAAATATTCCAATATAATCCGCCCTTAACTCCTCTACCAAGAGGCCCAATAAACTAATCTCAGGTCTGGCTGGGACTGTGTAAGCCCTTCAAAGTGGATTCAGAACTAAACTGGTCCTTTAAAAAAGTCGGTTTTGGAAATATTCCTGAAATTTTTAAAAATTGCTTTTCAAAAACAAAAAACCTTCCTCTAAAACGTAAACTTTATTGCTACATTACTAAAATCCCAAAAATTTAACCAAAGAAAACCCCCAAAAAAACTCTACAAAGTGCACTCTACCCTACCTATACTTATTCAAGTACTTCTACCAGATCTTTGGAACCCTTGAGGGTGACTTCTCAGGTCTCAAATTCTAAGCCTTCTAACATCCTAGGAAAATTTCAATTTATTTTTTTTTAGAAATAAAGGTAAAACATATGGACTCAAATGTACCACTAACATGAAGTACAATTTGTCATTAGAAAACAAAGCAGAGGAGCAGACGGTGGCATAACTGGAACTGACTGGGCTCCAGAGCAAACTTTTGAACAGGCCCACCATGCCTCTCATCTCCCATGCAACCTTCATTCCTGTGGCTACTCAAGATCGCTCTCTCAGGCCAGGCAGCTGCTCTGTCCGTTTCCTACACGTATATAATGTAACTGTAACACGTGTGACTGTATATAGTATTGTTGTATATAATGTCATTGCATGGTACTGTTGAGTGGGCCCTGACAATAAAATCTTCCAGTCCTCCTCCTGTGTGTGTGACCTCTGAGTTTGGGCCCAATAGCAGCTGTTTCCCCTGCTACCACTATAGCTTTGTTCCTGGGAACAGAGCAGACCAGTGGCAACACTGCACTGGCGGTGGCTTAAATGGATTATTATTTGTTATTCCGAATTAAAATATACATTTATACACTGGGACAACCCCCCTTAAATACTTCCTGTTTATGAGGAACATGTATTATTCACATAGTTTTATTTTAAGTAATACTCACATTTGGATGATTTAGTTGCAGAAATTTCTAAAAAAAAAATAATAATTTCGATTCATCTGAATGAAGTTCCTTTTAGTGGCAGATATATGCATTGCTCCAAGCCACAGTCAGATGAATAGCAGAGTTTTCGTTATATTCAATGATTTCTTCCTTACTCTAGGTGTGGCAGGTTCGTGTTGACCTACATCTGTTAAATCATGAGGGCAACATAATTGATGCAGCAAGTATAGCAGCCGTGGCAGCCCTGTGTCACTTCAGGAGGCCGGATGTGTCTGTACAAGGAGAAGAAGTCACAGTGGTATGTTTTCTGTCCAATATTGGAATCTCCTGAAAACTCAGAACAGGGATTTGAGGCAAAGTGAAATCAAAACATAAAGCACACCTACACTATCAAGTCTCCTTTCAAAATAAGCTGCCATATGTGTATACATAGACTACACATGGAGACAGCAGATTCTGCTCACTAACTGTCACTCAGAAGCTCCATACAGAACATTATAGAGGAGCAGTATAGAAGATGTGGGTGAGATATAACACTGGCTATTAGCTGCTGAGTTATGATACTGAGGAGGAAAGGAGATGGGACGCTACTAAGTTTGTGAGTTCACCCGTAAATGCAGGAGACGGTGGACCAGAAGGATAAACAGCAGGAGCGCTTCCAATAAATTAAAAAAAAGCCAGCACCTCCACTCATCACCTGTTTTGAGCAGCTGCCACGGTGGGGTGCTATATAGTGCATGAACCTGAAGGCAGACAACTCTGCATACTGTGTAGTGGCCATGTCAGAGTACGGCAGCTCCGCTTCAGGTGAATGGCAGTTGAGCTTCAGTATGTCGACACCGGAAGCCTTCAGCTCCATACGCTATTAGCTCTGGGCAGCACAAAACACCTGATTGACGGGGGTGATAGTTGTCGAACACTGCACCGATTATTCATAGCCCGTCCTGAGGATAGGTCATCAATATCAGTAGCCCAAAGAACTCCTTTAAGTGTTTTAGAAATTGTAGATTTCTTAATTTTTTTCCTAATTTTATTGATTTAATGCAGAGCCCATTTTCTCCTTATTTTGACTAGTACTCTCCAGAAGAAAGAGATCCTGTTCCTCTTAGCATCCACCACATGCCCATTTGTGTCAGCTTTGCCTTCTTCCAGCAAGGGTATGAGTTGATGATCTTTTTCTTTAAATCCTAATTGTTTGGGGCTTGTACTTTTATTGTCTTGAAGCCTTAAAGGGGTGGGCCACTTTCTGGTTACAGTTGACCAATGTGTTGGTAAGATGATTATATGGCACTTACTAACATAGCCTTTGTAGATATTCTGCTCCATTTTCTATATTTTAGAAGGTATGTCCCCTTGTTAGGCAGATCTTCTGTGCTGTCTACACAGAGGTCCTGTCCATAAGATGGCCGCTGATGAAAGGTCATGTGACCAGGCAAATCACTTCTAAGTGATGTCTCCTCCATTTAAAGACACTGCACCTGCCACCTGTATGTGTTCTGCTGGGAATTTAGAGCAGATGCAGTGTGTTTGAATGTAGAAGACCTCACATGAAGGTGATTTGCCTGGTCACATGACCTTCCATTAGCGGCCATCTTATGGACAGGATCTCTGTGTGGACAGCACAAAAGAATGTGAAATATCTTATGAAATATAGAAAATGGTTCAGAATTTCAACAAAGACTATATTAGTAAGTGCCATGTAATCATCTCACAAACACATCGGTCAACAATGACTAGAAAGTGGCCAACCCCTTTAATAAGCTTGTGCCATTAGTGTCAGAAATTTGCCATGTGCTGCTTTTTGCTGTATGTCCTATATTTTTCCTACAATCTGTTATACTTTTAGAAGACCTCAGAGACTGTGATCTTACATGGAACTTTACAGTGGATCACAGTGATTCATTTAGGAGAAGTCCATCCAAGCAAATTTCAACAATGACATGGTCTTGACAAAAGAGTCACCTTCCCTCCATGAGGCAGAATAAAGAGCCGCTATGTACAAGCCGCTCTGATTCCGGAGGATTTGGGCCATCCTTTAAGTACATGGATGGTCATTTATCTGAATTTACAGCAGGGCAAACAGACCCTGTTTTGCAAATTCCTTTACTGAAAGTGGCCTTTCACTTTTGAATGCATTTTAGATAATCTCTTTGGGAGTACAGGATTTTGGCTGGAGGGCTCATTGCTACTGAAGTTTCTTCAAAGTAAATAATAAGTTAAATTTGCATTGCAAATAGCAGCACTTGTGTTTGTTTTTTACCACTATAACACTTTTTATTTTGTGAATCTCTTATTTAGAACGTTTTTGCTGGTGGACCCTAATGAACGTGAAGAGCGTGTCATGGATGGGCTTCTGGTGATTGCCATGAATAAACACAGAGAGATTTGTACCATTCAGTCCAGTGGCGGGATCATGCTGTTGAAAGATCAGGTGATGTATGAGTAACTAAATAGAAGTTTTGTCCGATGCTGATACCAACAACATTGCCTTGCCTCACATTGACATCAGGTGCTTCACATGTAAGCGGTTTGCATCAGATGATGGTCACTTTCCGCCGTCCGTTTTTTTCACTATATTTCTATCTACATCTGTAATGATTTCAAACATGTATTAACATTGCTGTTGGCTTTTTTTGTGCTGGCAGTACTGTGGTGAATTGGTTACTTAGTTAACCGGAAAATGTCTAGATTTTTATACTGCGGTCACGTAATGTGCTCTAATATACATCTAGGTATTGAGATGCAGTAAAGTCGCCAGTGTGAAGGTAGCTGAGATAACCGAGCTAATCCACAAAGCCATGGAAAATGACAGAAAAGTCAGGTCAGTCACATAAAATATGTGGTTGATTGAGAAAGTATAACCATGTTTTATATCTTTATATATCGCTTTTCTTCCACAGGAAAGAGGGAGGCAAATTTGGTTTCGCAGAGTCCTTGCCTGACCAAAAAATAACTGCCTTAAAAATCGAAAAAAGTCTTGTGGATACATCAGATGTTGAAGTGAAAGCTGAGGAAATTATTTCTAAATCAGAGCCACCATCTGATGTGTATCCTTTTGCAAGTTTGCACAAATTGAGAAAGAGATGAGCTGTGGAAAAAATCAGATGATTGTGATAGAACGGGATCATTCAATAAGTTGTATTTCCCTAATATACTATCCATCAGAGTGTCAAAGCCAGTTGTTTGGGCTGCTGGTACTGCCCAAATTGGAGAAGGCATTGGAAATGCATGGGGTGAATTGGAGATGTCAGAAGATGAGGAAGATGAAGATGTTGATAGTACCTCAACATCCCCAGAGAACCACACAGTTTGTGAAAAACCTGCAAAGAAAAGCTCTGAAGGTACAGTTTACTTTTTATGTGTGTTTTATATTCAATATACATTGTTGCTTTAATGCTCTAATTATAATAGAAATAAAATGACAGGATAGAAGTTCTCCACTCAGCATCAACCATAAGTGGTGTATGATGCAATATCTTATACCAGATTCTTCAGTTTATGTTCATAGTTACTGATAAACCATAGTGCTGTAAGAAAATATCAAAAACAGCAAAAAGACATACTGAGATTTAAGAGTTAAATGTATTGTGCAGAAATACAACCTGTGCTCATTGAGTTTCTACAGGTAACGGCTAGATGCCAGTGCTCTGTTCGTCTATATGTTATGTCCTGCAGAAGCTTAATATGCTCCTTTTTGGAGAGTAGTGGAAAAGCTCGTGTAAACCCAAGCAGTATGAGAACATACGACTTCTATGCAAGAATTCTCTCATTGTGACATAGGAATGGCATTTACCACATTTGGATAAATGTTTATATAGATCTAATGCTTCCGTATTTGGTACTTTATTACAGATATCATAATTTCTGACAGTGAGGAAGAAGATGTAGTAATACTGCAGCCAGAGTCTCTAGCTAAAGCCAGGTACTGTATTCATGTGATTCATATTGTACTTGTATTTAAACAGGTTTTCCGATACATTATAACTGATCGGTGGTGGTCGGACACCTGCCGATCAGCTGTTTGAGAAGGCAGCTGTGCTCATAGTATCGTCACAGCCTCCTCAGCTTTTCCTAAGCCATTGACCACAAGTTCATTGGTAACATGGCCTAGGCGCAGCTCAGCCCCATAGAAGTGAATGAGGTTGAGCGTGAAACCAACCACAGCCACTTTACAGTATGCAGCGATGTGCTTGATGAGCACGGAGAAGACTGCAGCGCTCGCAGGAGCTCCAGTGCCTTCTCAATTAGCTGATCGGCAGGGGTCTCTGGTGTCATTTTGGGCTAAAAATGTTTTCAGCTGCTTTTTGTTAAAAAATTGAGATACCGGGGTTAAAAATCAGTCTGTTTACAGACTATCACTTCTGAGTCCTGTCAGCTGACGGCTTATGTGAAGCCTTATCTTTGATCTCCTGACCTCTCATAAATACTCATTATAGCTAAGCTCTTATCAAACCGATAAGAATATGGCTTAAATGAGTGTTTAAAAGGTCAGGAGATCAGTGATAAGGTCATGGCGGATTAGCTGCCATGTCTAGACCACTTACAGGGGAGTAACTATAAAGTGATGTGCCCAATACCAAACTTTTGAATGCCTCCCCAGTAAATCTGACCCCAAAATTTATTAGACACCAGATCAGCCTCTGCTCCCATACTGACACCAGCCAGCATGAAAACTTTGTATGCCCTGTGGACTGTGGACCTGCTGGAGCCTGGTTAAAAGTGTAATCGAAGCGAACCCTCAGTGATTACTGACTATCATTTACCACTACTTTGCAGATATACAATTCTATATCATCTCATACATTGGAGGCATATTACTAGGATATGTCCCCAATATATGATAGGTGTGGGTCCCACCTCTGGGACCAGCACTTGTCTTTAGAACGCAGCATACAAAGTGAAGGAGGGGGCATGCATGGCTGCCCTCCATTCATTTCTGTAGGACTGCCAAAAATAGCCAAGTGCTGGCTTTGCTGTTTTCGTCAGCCCCTTAGAAGTGAATGGAGCAGTGGCCGTGCTTGCATGATGTGCTTCCCATTCATTTCAGTAGGACTGCCGAAAATAGATGAGCACGCCTGCTTGAAGTATTTCTGTCTTTGTAACAAATACCTCATTGCAAGCACATACAGCCAACAAGTCAATAGCACTAAACCTATAGTCATGTAATCTCTGCAGATCATTACCAGAAGAATGGGTAAATACACAAAAAAAAACCTCTGTGACCATACAGCACTGTTAATTTGTGCCCTGCTACAGAGGAGTTATTGTTAAAGGGGTTGTATCATCTGATACATTGGGGGCATATCGCTAGAGTATACACTAATGTGTCCCCGGAGGTGGGACCCACTCTTATCTTAGACGGATAGCACACCGCTTGTCTGTTTTTGGCAGTCCCATAGAAATGAATGGAAGGTGGCTGCACATGCGCAGTTGCTCTTTCCTTCCCTTTGCGAGCTCCATTCTAAAGATAGCAGCGGGTCCCAGAGGTGGGGCCTCCAATGTATGAGATGATAGAACTCTTCTCAGTGGTGTATGGTCACAAGGAGGTTTTCCTTTTGTGTAATTACCCATTCTTCTGGTAATGTTGATCTGTGGAGATTACATGACGGTAGGCATGGGGCTATTGACTCGTTGCCTGTGTGCGCTCGAAATAGTGAGTTATTTGTTACACAGACAGAAACAGTTCAAGCACTTTTAGATGTTTAACCATTGAAAATTTGAAATTCTTGAATATTAATACCATTCTGACTTATTCTCCTTTTTGTCTACTAGCGTACACGCCACAGATTCAGATAAAACATCTAGCGGTAAAAAGAAAAAGAAGAGACCTGCCCACTAGGGGTGCTACATTATGGTGACCTGGTGCGTCATTTCAGGACTTTTTTTTTTTTTTTTCTATTTGGAATATAAAAGCCTGACAAGTTTCAGAGGCCAGAAGAGCTATAAAATCTAACTATGTGTTGGATATAAACTGCTATTTTTGTACTGTTATCTTAAAAATACATATACCCTTTGTATTTATTTATTTATTTATTTATTTTTTTAAGAAATTACCCATAGAAGTAAACTAGTTCTCTCTCAGCTATTATTTTGTATTAAACTACAGTAGAGATCATAAGGGCGCGGGGAGCCTGCTGTTCCCATATAGATGACAGGGCTAGTTTTTTTTTATTGTCCCTTCCTTCTCCGATGTTGTATATACAGATCAGGAAGTGGCAATGCCTGTCCTAGCACTGGTGGCTGGGTTATGACTTTTGGAAGGTGAAATCAAAAACTGTTTCAAGAAGTTAAACATTGTTCATAAAGGAGTGGGGGGGACTTCTTATACCAAGGAGCCAGTTTTTGATTTTCGCACAAATCACACACATCACTTTGCGTTTGGATTTGGCTAGCTAAAGTCATGCTGCCTCAAAATTGAAGATAACGAAAAACGTCACTTCTGGCATTATTAACTCATTCTTACAATGAGGCAATGCTGGAGACCATCCTTACACCCTGCCATTCTTACACTGGAGGCATCCAGAACTCCAGTCTGGACTGGAAAGAGGAGGCCAGATGTGGCATCCAACAGGCAGGGTGGAGACCAGACTAGAGCAGCAGCTCATAATGGAGTCTTACACTGAAGGAGCCAGATAAGTATGCTTGCCTCTGCAAGTCTGGTGCCATGGAGGATGGGGAGGGCGGGTCTGGCGAAAAGGTCCACGAAGGTGGTGGACAACACCTTTTAAATTGGACCTGTCACCATGAAAATGTGAATTAATCTGCAGGCTACATGTTATAGAGCAGGAGTTGCTGAGCAGATTGATATATAGGTTTGTGGGAAAACATTCATTAAAACTTGTAATCTATTCTTTTATATCTGTGCTCATTCTGGGCTTTGAATTTAAAGGAGTATTCTCATCTTAGACAATGGGGGCATATCGCTAGGATATGCCCCTATTGTCTTATAGGTGTGGGTCCCACCGCTGGGACCCGCACCTATATCCAGAATGGAGCGGTGAGCGCTGTGCCTGGAGGACCCCGGGTTTCCGGCCACCACCAGGTGCAGCTCCCCGCTGCGCTCATAGAAATGAATGGGAGCGCAGCGCGCAAGCGTGGCCACCGCTCCCATTCATTTCTATGGAGCCGACGGAAGTAGCCAAGCCAGCGCTCGACTTTTTTCGGCGGCCCCATAGAAATGAATGGAGGGCGGCTGTGCATGCGCAGTGCGCCCTCATTCAGTTCAGGGGCTCCGTTCTGGATATAAGTGCGGGTCCCACCGCTGGGACCCGCACCTATAAGACAATGGGGGCATATCCTAGTGATATGCCCCCATTGTCTAAGATAAGAATACCCCTTTAAGAAGTCGGTCTGATCAGTGGAAGGCTGTCAGTCACTGATGGGACCTCCTCCTTGATGTCAAAGCCCAGAATGTCAAAGGATAAATTATAAGTTTTACTGAATATTTTCCCACAAATCTATATCAGTCTCAGCTCCTCCTGCTCTATCAAGCTTATTTCAAACAATTGCTACAGAATTGGTCAAGGCTTGTTCAGGGGAAAAAAAAAAAAATTATGGTTTTGCACACAAGTTTAATCAGTTTTGTCTGCTATTGTGTTCAGTGTTTGAGTTTTTTCCCCACACGGATGCAATTGGTTTTTGTTGGATTTTTTTTTTTTCATGTGCATGAAGAAAAACTGAAGAATAAGGGCTCAAGCAGACGAACGTCACAGGCAGGGTCGTAGTAACCATACAATGTAAGGGGTAAAGCAGTGGTTTGGGCTGATATCAGATACCATGTGAGCAAAAAGAGCATAATAAATGCTGCTAGGAATAAGAGACTAGTTAGTACCCCATTACTAAAGGAGGAAGAAATGAGAGCGTGCCATATGCGTGAAGCCATGTCATCTTGAAGCTATCTGTGAAACAGTGGCTTGTTATTACCATTACTCTATTTAAAGGGGTTCTCTGGGAATTAATAAAATGAAAATACTTAGATATTACTTTATTATAAATATATTTCCAAATACCTTTCATTAGTTATAATGGCTTGTTTTGGCTAGGGAGCAATAGTTAGGAGAAATAAAATGGCTGCCGTCCTATTAGTACTCACAGAACCTGTCCTAATCACACAGGACAAGTTATGTCACAGGTAAAGATCTGCCTCATCCTCCTCTCTGCTTGTCGGGGGTTATGATCTGAATACAGCTGATAAGATGAATCTCTGTAGGAATGGAGTTCATGAGGAGATCAGTACCCCATGATGCATGGGAATTCAGCGAAACGGAATGCATTCTACTGCACTCCGTTTCAGTTTTGTCTCCATTGACAATGAATGGGGACAAAACTGAAAGGTTTTCCTCTGGGTTTTGAGATCCTATGATGGCTCTTAATACCGGAAAGGATAGTGCAGGTGTGAAAGTAGCCTACCAGTGCTATCAGGTATTGCATGAAAATCTCTGAAACCCCATATAAAACAGACACACTCCCATGTTAAAGAGGGATATGTCAGAGATACAGTGTCTGGCAACTGCAAGTTTACTCATCCCACAGGGGCGGTAACTTGGTTGTGCAGAGCCACTGAGACTTGTCATATACCACTTAAAGGAATGGCAATATTACTCCATCCAATGTGGGAGAAAAACTTGCATGGTGCAAGCCGGACCTGCAAAACAAGAAAATTGCACGCTCTGGAGGGTGTATTTGGAAAAACCTCCATAGTTCGGATGTATCTCAGGCATCTGCATTAACCCTATCTGTGGAGAGATTGTTGTACAATTGCGTCTGACTTTTCTATGCAGTTTCGATGGGTATCACAGCTACACTATGCAACGGGGGGGGGGGGGGGGCGCTCTAAATATATGTTTTGCACTTGTCTTGAAGAGGATAGTGTGGTTGCCTGGGACACAAGCCATCTGAGTAGGCTGGTCGGATACAGTATCTCATAATGGCACAATTACTCCTCCTTTTGAAGAGTGTCCTGTCGACAGGACTTTGTTTTCGTCCTGCATAACGGAAACCAGACGGATCCGTTATGCTTGGCCATAGACTTCTATTAGGATGGAGCAAAGCGGAATGCCTCTTAAAAGGTGTCCGTTTTGCATTCAGTCTGGCTATTCCGTTATAAACTGAACCTATAATGGAATGGCACAACGCTCACTTTCAGTTTTTAAGTCCAGTTGCCTGGGGAAGCAGAAATATCGGTCAGTCCATCAAACTGATTCCTAAAGAAATGACAGTTTGCTATCCTCCATACAGTCATATGGCCTAGGCTCAGCCCCACTGAAGTGAATGGGGTTGAGCTGCGATACCAAGCAAAGCCACTATATAATGTGCCATGCCTGGTAAGCTGAGAAAGCCTTGGCGCTACTGTGAGTGCAGCTGCCTTCTCAAACAGCTGATAAGTGGGGGTCCTGACTGTCAGCTGTTTGAGATACAGGCCTATCCACAGTTCAAAATAAAGTCAGAAAACACCTTTAAAGGGGTTCTCTGGGAATTAAGAAAATGAAAAAACAAAAATGGCCACCGTCCTATCAGTACACAAAACCTGTCCTAATCACACAGAAGGACAAGTTACTTCACAACACCGAGGTAAAGATCTGCCTCATCCTCCTCTCTGCTTGGCAGGGATTATGATCCTGAATACAGCTGATAAGATCTTCAGCTGAATCGCTGTAGGAATAGAGTTCATGAGCAGATGTGGCTAAACAGCAGCAGCACTTGTGTGCAGTCTCCATTACCACAGCTCCCCATTACCACTGTCTGTCCTGTCGATTCAGCTAAATATATTAAACTGTATTCAGGATCATAATGCCTGACAAGCAGAGCACAGAGGAGGATGAGGCAGCTCTTTAGCTCAGTGTTGTGAAGTAACTTTCTCCTGTGTGATTAGGTCAGGTTTTGTGTGTACTAATAGGACAAAATGAGCAATTATAACTAATGAAAGTTATTTGGGAAGCTATTTATAATAAAGTAATGTTTGTGTATTTTCATTTTTGCTAATTCCCGGAGAACCCCTTTAAGGCTCTGAAGGACATCCTGACACGATGATGGTTAAAACTGCAATTCTTTTTTGCAGGCCATCAGGCAGCTAACATAGCCAGGAGGAATATCCCCATTTGTGAGAGAAGGACCAGAGTACCTGCCAGATTGCTACCTGCCCATCAAGAGTGACCACTGGAGCGAGACCCAGAATGGCTCGTTTCTGTCTGCTTCCCTGAACCTTCCTAAGCACTTTTGACATTATTCAGAAGTGGTAGGAATACATATATTAGCTTCTCCCAACTGATCGATGCTAGAGCATGATTAGATATAGAGCCTCTGTAGCGATGGCCTTCAGAACTGGATCCTCAACTTGTTCAATGAGAAAGTTGTACAGATGAGGCTCCTTGAGCCAGCCTGTGTGAGCCAAACTACTTAACGAAAGGATTACATTAAGCAAGCATTTGACAGTTGCACAGGTAAGGCCAGTCCAGGGATCTTTCAAGTTGTATGAGAACCCCTTCTTATACCCGACACACCAACCCCTAGGACAGGGTGTCTCAAAGTCAGGGCAGTGTGAGGGAGGGGGTTGGGAGAGACAGCCCTTGTGCCAAGGCAAAGATGGTCTCCTCTAGGGCCAGAGATCCCAGACTAGGGGCTAGGCCAAAAGGTACCAAGGAAGAATTTTCCAGCTCCATTGCATATAACAGGAATGGCCAACCCCCAGCTGTTGTAAATCTACAATTCCCACCATGCCCTGCTCTAGTATGATAGGTGTAGACAGTCTGGGCATTGTATAGTTCAGCAACAGCTGGAGATCTGCAGGTTGGCCATCCCTGGCATACAGGGATCCCAGACTGTGTGGAAAAGGGACATACCTTTCCACGGTTTTCTGCCACAATTTTCAGCAAAGTCGCCTTCTTTGGTGTGCTGCCCCTTAGAGAGGGCAGCAGGACTTGATGGATAAGGTGACCCAATTGCTGACAGGAGACAGATTTACAATCTTTCATCCCTCCTTCCCTTCTGGAGGTATAGGGCAGGGATCAGCAACCGGCCCTCCAGCTGCTGTGAAGCTACAACTCCCAGTATGCACACTTACTCAGCTGTTTTTTGTAACTAGCATAGAAGTGAGGGGAGGATTCTGGGAGCTGTAGTTTCAGAACAGCTGGAGTGCCTGGTATAGGGAACAAGTAGGTCCTCTTTCAAGCAGGCTTTCACCAATCCCGACATGCCCGTTTTCATAGCTTCATGTATTCCCCTTGTAATAACAATTCCAGAACATCTATTCTTATGGCTCTATGTTGTGCCATTCCTTTATTATTTGCACTAGAAGTTATGAATGAATTGCCATTTGCCTTCAGTAAGGGAACAGAGGGGAGGTAACCAGTTGGAGGTGTGTATCTGCACAGTATGAACATGGCAGCACTGATTGGCTAGAGTCTGTCTGTGCAGGGACACACCCCCAATTGGTCACCTCCCCTCTGTTCCTTTACTGAAGGCAAATAGCAATTCATTCATAACTCCTAGCGCAAATAAAGGAATGGTACAACAGAGCCATAAGAATAGATGTTCCAGAATTACTACATGGGGTATGCATGGAGCTATTAACAGGCATGTCAGGAGTGGCAGAAGGTCCTCTTGAAGACTGGCTGGTCACCCTCCTCAATGGGGTGGCAACTGCCTATAGACCCATAAAATAAACCAGTTAGCTAAAAGTCTATGGGAGGGATTTAGATAAGAGCCAACACTTTCTGCTTAGTCTTGCCTCCTAGAGGTGGCAGCTATACAGTCCATGTCTGCTAGTGACAAGTGAGAAAGAATGGCAGAGGCTTTTAGGACCCAAGACCATCACTAGATATAGGCAAGCCAATATCCACATTAGAGCAAAATATACATAAAGGCACAGCAAAAGACTAAATATGTATGGCATGATAGAGAAAATTAAATCCCACATACACTTGTCATCCAGCTCAGTGCAGGTACAGTGATCTCAAAGTGAAGTGACCCAGTCACAATTCATTCTAATTTCAGGTGTATAGCTGTATCTCAAACCCATAAATCACATCTAAAGCAGGTACAGAGCATATATAAGAGCATCTACATTACAATCACTAAATTTTAAAAGGTGTTCTTTCAGAAACATTTTGATTGTTGGGGGGGGGGGGGGTCTGTGCTGAAGCCCCCACTGACTTCTAGAACAAAGTGGAGAGAATAGCACATATTGCACCCTCTCCTCGCTACAAAAGATGGGCCCCACAGAGGTCTATGGGTGACAGCACAATATGCCTGCCCTTCTTCCAGCAATCAGACCACCACTGATCAAAACATTTGATGAGTCTCAAATATCACATTTTTGAAGCATTAGTGATGCTTTCAGTTCAAGGATCAGCAACCTTTGGCTCTCCAAGTGTGAAACTACAACTTGCAAACATGTTATTCTAACTCCCAGTTTCAGAACAGCTGAAGTGCTGGAGGATGCTGATCCCCCGTTACAATCTATGCTGCACTTTATAGACAAATGTTGCTTCCTTAAAGTCACAGAACCACCCACAGAAATGCAAGTTGTTTTGAGCCATACTACAGCGTTTCATTTAGATGGCTCCAACATAAAAAGCCACACTTGCTGCAGTTTAGTTAACATTTATTGTCAATAACAGCGATAATATAGTTAACAAATATGCCAACTGCTTTGTTAGTGCAAACTGCACACAGCATTATAAAAGAGCATAGCTAAGTGATCTAAAAACAAGATTTCAAATACATAAAAATTTACAAAAAAACTTAAAACCAATAAAAAGTCTAAAACTCTGTATCATAATTCTGCCATAGAGATCAGTATGGATACCCAGTAGCAATACAAAAAGGATAGAAAAACTGTACATCATGTGCTTCGTAAATATACATTAAAAGTCCGTCTGGTAGGGTTATGAAAATATAGACAATGACTCTGGAGGTTCAATAGTAGATACAGCATGATATCTGTGGATGAAGAGGGGGGAGACAGATGATTAGTAACTGAAGAAATTCTGTACATGTCAATGTAACAAATATAAAGTACCCTGTGAACTGCTGATTGATGCAGGTAATTTTCTTACCCAGTTGTCAGCAGGGAATTTGCGACTAATCATACGTTCCCCTCCCTACAGTAAACCTGTACTGTTCATGCAATAGGGAAGCCTAACCACATTCTACTGTACCAGAAAGGGGGCTTCTGAGCTCCCCCAATGATGTTCATATTCCAACAGGACATGAGTAGAGATGAGCGAGCATGCTCAGGAGCTATTTGAGTAGTAGAGTACACATTTTATACTCTGTACACTAATGTGTATGCATCTTATAAATTTGTATGCTGTAACATGAGTGTTTCTATCATCACACTACGGCTTTTTATCCCGACACCTTTTAAATATTTATAATCTACAGAAAGTGTACAAAACCAGTTGTGCTAGATTTTTCGCATTTAGGCATAGTTCACAATTTCCATAAGTGATTGTAAGCCACAAATAAGTTGTGGGTCCCAAAACACACACCAAACACAGGAGGAGCAGATCTGTCCCTTATGTCTGTGGAGGCTCTAATCCTGTTTTTGGCTCACAATCACTGACCAAAACGTATGGAGGCTATATTGAAGTTTTCAAAGTACTCAGGTTTGATACAGCAGCCCAAACCAGATTCTCTCTGCACTACCCTGAACCCCTGCCGATCAGCTGGTTGAAGAGAAGTCTCAACTTCACAGCTGTCATTACAAACAGCAGTACCATTCCCATACACTTGGATAGGAACAAGCCTTTCCATGGAAATGAATGGGACGGCTTCTGTAATTACACCTGCTCACCGCTGCAATGTCCAACGAGTAAACAATGAAGGGAAGGCTGTGCTTGCACAACCAGCTGATTGGCAGAGGTGTCTGACCCTGAGGATAGGTCATCAATAAAAGTCTTAGAAAACCCCCTTTAAAGGGAACCTGTCATCTCCGAAACACCCCCTGAACTAGAGTAAGCGGTGTATAGTGTAAGTGATGCTGAATCCGAATATGTAAGTTTTATTTTCATACTCTTCCATTCCGACGCTGTGCTCCCACAAACCAGCAGTAAAATGCATTGACTGGACTCTTTGAATCCTCTCCATTATGTGAGTGAGCACTGGAGTCCACTGAGTGCATTTTACTGCTGGTTTGTGGGAGCACAGAGTCAGAATGCAAGTGAGTATGAAGATAAAACTTACATATTCAGATTCAGCATCTCTTACACTATACACCGCTTACTCTAGTTCAGGGGGTGTTTCGATGACAGGTTCCCTTTAAGTTAGGTGACTTTGCACATAGTTAAAATGTACAACCCCAATTACAAAGGTTAACCCCTTCGCGACCAGCGCCGTACATGTACGGCGCTGGGGCGATGCAGGCACATGGCGCCTGCTCGCGGGTGCGGCGGGCGTCATGGCCGGCAAGTCTCTGCTGTTTCTAACAGCAGAGACTTGCCGCTACTTACCGCCATCGGCGGCATCTTCCGGGGTGACTAGATGCCGTGATCACGGCATTTAGTTGCGTCTAAACCCGGAAGCGTTCGCTTCCGGGTGGTGTACAGACACCCCGTGTGGCCAATCGGGGTGTCTGTACACCATATGAAAACTGTAATCCTCGCTGGTGAGGATTACAGTTTTCAAAGTGCAATTCTTATTCTGGCCACTAGATGGCAGGCCAGGATAAGAAATGAGCAATTGATGGATTTCTGAGTCTATAAAACCCAGAATTGCTCATAAAGAAAAAAAAAAGCCACAATTTATAAGCCCATATTTGAGCTTTCTAATAGTAAAAAAAAAAAAATTAAAAAAAGTAAAATATATAAAAAAATAAAAAAGATGTAAAAGTTCAAATCACCCCCCTTTCCGTATAAGTAAAAAATAAATACCTAAATAACAATAGACATCATGGGTATCACTGTGACCGAAAACGCCCGTACTTTTAAAATATTAAAAAAAAAAAGAATTCCAATATGGCGAATTGTGTGGCGGAAAAAAGCGTCCAAATGGCGATTTGCCGCTTTTTTTTCTAAAAAGAATTAAATAAAAAGTGATCAAAAAGTCATACACACCCCAGAATGGTATCAATAAAAACTTCAGATCGTCCCGCAAAAAAAATGAGCCCCCATACAGCTCTGTACACATAAATACCAAAAAGTTATAGGGGTCAAGATTTGACAAGGAAAAAAAAAAAAAGGGCAACTTTCTAATTATTTTATCACTATGAAAACGCAGGAAAAACTATACATATTAGGTATTGCCGGATTCGTACTGACCAGTAGAATGAAAGTAACGGATCAGTTTTAATGCACATCGAACGCTGTAAATAAGAAACCCGTAGAACTGTAGCGGAATAGCGTTTTCTTTGCAATTTCACCCGGTTTGGAATTTTTTTCCCGCTTCCCACTACACCGTATGCAATATTAAATGGTGGCGTTGGAAAGTACAACTTGTCCCGCAAAAAACAAGCCCTCATACAGCTATGTGAACAGAAAAATAAAAGAGTTATGGCTGTTTGAAGGCAGGGAGCGCAAAACGAAAATGCAGAACCGAAAAAAGCTCCGGGCGTGAAGGGGTTAAGACGCTGTGTAAAGTGTAAACAGACTGCAATGATTTGCAAGTCTCAGACATTTTACTCGCCTCAGATATTGATAGGCATTTTACCATTTCATGAATAAATTAACTTATTTAGAACTTGATGGCAGCAATGCATTTCAAAATTGGTACAGGGCCATGGCTATCATAATGTATCGCCTCCTCTTAACATTCTGTAGATGTCCGGGAAGTGAGAAGAGTTTTGGGAGAGGAATGTTGTCTTGTCTGTAGAATTCTAGCTCCTCAATGGTCCTGGGTCTTTGGTGGATTTTGTGATAAACCAAGTTTTTGTCCCATTAGTGACTAGTGTTGACTGCAGGCAGGCCAGTCCAGCACCCAGACTCTGCAGCCATGCTGTTGTGATGGATTTAATATGCAGTTTAGCATTGTCTTGTTGAACTATGCAAGACTTTCCCTGAAAGACATTGTCTGGATGGAGGCATATGTTGTAAAACACTATATACTGTTCCGCATTAATAGTGCCTTTCTACATGTGCAAGCTGCCCACCCATAGGCACTAATGCAACCCCCCATACCATCAGAGATGCAGGATTTAAATGGTGCACTGATCAGATAGTTGGTCTCTTAAGCCCACATGTTTTCATTTCAAATTGTAATTCAGACCACAGAACAGTTTTTCCACTTTACCTCAGTCCATTTTAAATAAGCTTTGCCCCAGAGAAGGCTACTACATTTCTAGATTGTGATGAACATATGGCTGCTTCTTTGCACAATACAGCTTTTTCTTACATTTGTGGATTGCACAGTGAAATGTGTTCAGTCCAATTTTGGGAAATGTTCCTGAACCCATGCAGTGGTTTCCAGTACACAGTCATGCTTTTTAATGCAGTGATGCCTGAGGGCACCGAGATCACAAGCATCCAGTATTGATCAACTTTGTTGAGCATGTTGATTTCTCCAGATTCTCTGAATCTTTGGATATTGTTAGAGATGAGCGAACGTGCTCGTAATGAGCACTGTACCGCTCTGCTCCCCTGGCGCTCGCATGGGCGCAGGCAGCCGCGCAGTACTCGTTACGAGCACGTTCACTCATCTCTAGATATTATCTATTGTAGATGGTGGGATATTCAACGTCTTCACAATTTTACATTGAATTTTTTTCTGATATTGTTCTACAATATTTAGATGCAGTTCTCTCAGATTCGTGGACCTCTGCCCATCTTTGCTTCTGAGAGACTGCCTCTCCAACATGCCCTTTATGACTTAATTTCAAATGGCTCCTCCAGCTATTAGTACCACTTTCCCAGCCTTTTGTTGCCCCCCACAACTTTTGAGATGTGGTGTTGCCATCAAGTTCTAGAGAAGTTGATATTTTCATGAAATTGTATACATCTCACTTTCAATATCTGATGTGTTCTATGATCCACTGTGAATATGGGTCTATGGCACTTGCATAGAATTCTGTTTTTATTTAAATGATACCCCAACTTTTTTGGCATTGGGGCTGTAGGTCGGAGAAGCTAGAAGTCCCTTTCAGGCTCCCAGACCACACAGTGCCCAGGTCAGACCAGCCTAACTATTCATAGGTTACCATTACAGGTTCTAATGTTAACATTTGGTCAGTTCTTAAACTCTTTGTGCAGTTTCTAGTACATCCAACCTAGTTTAACTTCAGAGTGGCAAAGACTTTAGGAAGTATGTACTCAAAGTCATGGAACTACACTGGAGCCCAAAAGCGATAGATGAAATTGATGTGTCACTTACTTTGCGCTCTTGTATTTCTCACGGACAGCCTGTTGTTGATGGGATGCTGCAGAGAGGTAGGTTTGATAGAGATCCAATATACAAGGCTTAAGACTTTCCAATGTGTATCCTGTGAATTTTGCCAATGACTGTGGCTGCAAATTTAAGATGAAAGGACAATGCTTTAATTGTTCCTCTACCAGTGTATACTTTTCAGCTACACAATGGATAAAGACTACAATCTATATTTCTGCAAGTGGAAGTTCAGAGAGGAAAAAAAAAAAAAAAAAAAAAAAAAAAAAAATTACCCAGGTCTCCTCATTAATTGTATGGTTGGCAATGATGAAGGCTGATGCAGCAATGACTGAGGGTAGATATCTAAGGAAAGGGTCTGCATCAATCAGACTGAGCTCTCCCAAATACTGTAAATAGAGAAGTTGAATATCAGTTTATTAAGAACTGTTCAATAACTAGTCATGGAGGCATCCAACAGAGTTAAATCTTACACCACCATACTCAATAGTCAAGCAGGTAGGTTTAGCAAGAGGTTACACCCACATGTAGTGCCCAAAAAGCCATTAACACCCACCAAGCACAAGCTTTCCATCTTTGAAGACACTGGGTGGTGCCTGAAGTACTGATTGAGGTATTGGAGGATGGTTGGAGCAGCAAGGTCAAAAGACAGAACTTTTAGCACCAAATGTTCCATTTTGAGGACTTGCTTCTTGTTGTAAGTGTCATCAGTTATGTACACAAATTCTGCCACTTCTGGTGGGTAGATCTCCTCAAACTTACTGTATGAAGAAAGATACGTTAGAACAGTTCCTACTGCTGTGTACGACAATTTACATCTTCTCAGAGAACTTACGAGGCCAGGAGCATAGCAGCAGTGCCAACCAGTTGAAGCTTTCCTCTCAGAACAGACATTGAAGACAGGAATCGGTCAATGTAGTTTACAGCCAGGTACAGGGTTTCTGTTTGCAACTTGTACTCTTCACCAACTTCAACTAGCCAGTCAACAAGGATGGCACGCATGTTATTTGTTATGTCAGGTTGTTTCTGCATGTAGCCTGATTTGGGCTTACACTTTATCTGCAGGAAGAGAAGAAGTTAAGAGGCTTAATTTCTGATAGGGATTTTAAGATATCCATGAAAGAAAATATGGCAAGTCAACCTATATGATCAAACCTTACAGCAACTTCTTGGGTACACTATCCAGCTCATGGCAGTTGCTTGTATAGGTTGTGACTTAAATACTGTAAAACTAGGGAGTCCAGCACTAGAATCCAAAGTACAAATCTGTCACTTAACTGAACACAAGTCTCCACGGCAGGATCCATGCCATCTGCTTACATGAAGACCAGTGTCCTTAGTCATTCATAACTAAGCCAGCTGAACAGATTGGCACTTAGACATTCTCTGTATTCAATAAAGTCAGACTTTATTTGGAAGCGACTACATTGTGAATCTCAAAGGTTTATGTACTCTACTCGATGAGTCTGTGGTGGTCAGTGTGAGGGAACTTTCCTGTAGAGGAGAGGTGGGCTGATTGCATTTGAGTGTTTTATAATCTGACTGACATGCAACTACAAGGCCAAGTCTCATGCTTCTGGTTATGTACATTCAGAGAGTAGTTAATATGTAAAGCAACTAATACAAACTGATTTTCATAGCTAAACAGTAAAAGGGATTTGACTGGAGCGATCCTTGCTGCTGAAGCTCATGATCGCTGCCTAACTGGGTGCATTAGTTACTATAATGGGCTCCCACAGCAGCTACAGGCCTCTTATAAGGAAACCATAGAGGAACACTTAGAATGTCTGAATGTGGTACAGTAAGTTAGAGGTCTTTCAGACGAGCAATGACCACATCTGGATACAGAATGGACAAGACCTGGACTGAACACTGACCATTTATAGTCAATGGGCCACTTTACTATGATTTTTTTTTTTCCCCCCCACACAGACCAGTGATCTGTGCAGAGTCCTAGTATGCACCATCTGGGTCAGATTTCTGAGAGATCTGCCCATTCAGGTGATAAAAACAGACTATGGGGAAAGTGTAGGCAATTTAGGGCCATTTCACACAATACATGACAATGACATGTGCTCCTGCAAGTCCAGAACAGAGGATCACACATGGAATGCAATTTCTGCAATGGACTCACTCGTGTGAAACGGCCCTTAAAGTCAGTTTTCCTTGGGTCCTTTAACCTCGGAGGGTTTTTTTTCCCCCCAGTTTTCGTTTTGCGCTCCCTGCCTTCATACAGCCATAACTTATTTTTCTGTTCACATAGCTGTATGAGGGATTGTTTTTTTTGCTGGACAAGTTGTACTTTCCAACACCACCATTTAATATTGCATATGGTGTAGTGGGGGGGGGGGGGGGGGGGAGGAATTCCAAGTCGAGTGAAATTGCAAAAAAAAAAAAAAAAAAAAAAAAAAAACAGTTTTGCTACAGTTCTACGGGTTTTTTTTTATTTTTTTTTTATTTTTTTTTATTTACAGCATTCGATGTTCATTAAAACTGACTAGTTACCTTCATTCTACTGGTCAGTACGAATCCGCTTATCACTGAAAACAATACCCTTTTAAGGCCTCTTTCACACGACAGCATTTTTTGCGGGCTCCGATCCGCATTTTTCACATGAAAAATGCGGACCCATTCATTTCTATGGGCCCGCAAAAAATGCGGGCAGCACACCGTGTGCTGTCCGCATCCGTATGTCCGTTCTGTTGCCCGCAAAAAAAAAAAATAGAGCATGTCCTATTCTTGGCCGCAAAAAACGGTTTGCGGACCCATAGAAGTCAATGGGTCCGCAAAAAATGCGGTAACGCTACGGAAGCCTTTCCGTATGTTGTCCAGATCTGTTGCCCAGGGGGTGTAGACCACTTCCAAAAAAAAAAGACACTTTCCGTTTTTTTAAACGGTCCGCAAAAAACGGAACACATACGGAGACACAACGTCCGTTTTTTGCGGAACAACGGAAACATTGCGGAATACAAACGGAATCTTAAAAAAACGGAAAACGGACCCGTTGGACCGCAATTTGCGGACCGCAAAAAACAACGTTCGTGTGAAAGAGGCCTAAAACGTAACTTTTACTAGGTCAATTAAAGAATCCCACATCACAAAAGTGCATATAAAACAAACAGCACAACACAGATATTGCTGGCGGTCTTAGACTATCTGCAAACACAGGCATACCTAGCCTTGGGATATTTTATGAGGTAGGGTGCATTTAGCTGAAAGGGTACAGCCACCGATAAGTGGGGCTGCCCCTTTCGGGGGTGATTACTCCGCTTTTAGGCAGGGACGGGATAGTTCAAGTAGGGACAGTATCCCACCTGCCTGAAAGCGTGACCCCTGAACAACATTGGAGAAGCACGTCTTTAGCCTCCGTTGATTGAAGCATTGGGAAATATATGAGCCCCCCCCCCCCTCCTCTCTACAAGAGTGACCCTCCAAACCGTGAGTGGCCATCATTGTGGTCTAATATCATTTGCTATCTATCAAAATTGCAAAGCAGGTAGCCTGTGATTACCGCCAGCAATATCTGTGTTGTGCTGTTATTTGTTTTATATGCACTTTTGTGATGTGGGATTCTTTAATTGACCTAGTAAAAGTTATGTTTTAAAAGGGTATTGTTTTCAGTGATAAGTTTATTAATTATATCCAGATTCAATCAATTATTTCAGTGATAATCAGTACGAATCCGGCAATACCCAATATGTATAGTTTTTCTTATGTTTTAATAGTGATAAAATTATAAAGTTAGAATTTTGGAATCATTTTTTGTGGGGCGATCCTAACTTTTTATTGATACCATTCTGGGGTGTGTATGACTGATTGCTTTTTATTTAATTTTTTTTTTTAGAAAAAAAAAGCAAAAAAAGGCGAATCAGCCATTTTGACGCTTTTTTCCATTTCGCTGTTTTCTGTATGGGAAAGATATTTTAATATTTTTATAGTATGGGCATTTTTGCATGGCACGATACCCATGATGTGTATTTTTATTTTTTTTTACTACTTTTATTTTGGGAAAGGGGGGATTTGAACTTATGTTTAATTTCCCCCCCCCCCCCCCCCCCCCCCCCACTTTATAGTTTCCATAGGGAACTATTACAAGCAATCTGATTGCTTATATCAGACTCCAATGCATTAGCATTGGAGTCTGATGATTTTACTGCTTTCCTATGGAGCCCTATTACACAGAAGGGCTCCATAGGAAAGTCTATGCAGCAGCCTTCTGTCAGACTATGACAGGTGCTGCTGCATACATACTCCGGTTCCCCCGATCGCCACATGGGGGAGCCGGAGTAACACCAGAAGCGCACACTTCCAGTGTTTTAAGTCCTCGGATGCTGTGGTCCGAGAATGCAGAGCTCCTCTTATTGCCAGAAGCCTATGATGTGTGTCCAGTAGGGGGTTGTTAAATCTGTCAACCCTTATCTGGCAGCCTGCCCCCAGAGGGTTATTGAGTATGCAGGCACCAGCAGCAGTGCACCTACCATTACCCCTCCAGGCAGCGGCATCATAGTTCAGTACACATGTGCAGCAACATTCCACCGCACATGGTGCTGACCCCACAGGTGCAAGATGAGACCAATGGGGCGCCCATGCAGGATGTCATTTATGGACTTGCTGATGCAGAAAGCTAAATGAGGTGATGAGACCACCATGAAGGGAGGAGCGGGGCTCCAGGCAACATGGAGTGCTTGGGGACCACACCTCAGGTTCTTTTCAACCAATTTGCAGATGGTTCAAAAGTCCTTTTTCTGGAGCTATGAAGAGGAACCAAAAAAGGTATGCTTGCGATACTGTGATTGTCACCTACAGAGGGCCAGGACATCTTATGCATCAACATGTGGGACAGACCCTTTATTATGTCTACGGATAAACAAAGTTAAAGAGGACCTGTCAACACTCCTTACATGCCTGTTTTAATACCTTCATGCATTCCCCATGTAATAACAATTCTGGAACATCTGTATGTTTTACCGTTCCTATATTATTCCTGCTAGAAGTTATGAATGAATTGCTATTAGCCTTCAGTAAGGGTACAGAGGGGAGGTAACCAGTTGGGGGTGTACTTGCACAGACTGACTATCCAATCAGTGCTGCCATTTTCAGACTGTGCAGGGACACACCCCCAACTGGTTACCTCCCCTCTGTACCCTTACTGAAGGCTAATAGCAATTCATTCATAACTTCTAGTGCAAATAAAGGAATGGCACAACATACAGACATAAGAGTAGATGCTCCAGAATTGTTAGTGCATGGGGAATACATGTAGCTATTAAAATAGGCATGTCAGGAGTGGTGAGACGATGCTACATGTGCAAGCGTCCTTACAGAACCTCTGCAGTAAAAAATGGTCAGAAGACAGCAGCTGTGTTCACAGTTCTCCTGGTGATACTGCAGCCTGGCACCTCCTCATAGCTTACCCATGTCTTCTCAGTACCTATAGTCCTGAGATAAAGCCTAAAGTGAGGTCTACTTGTAAAACCTACCTGTATGCAGTCCTGTCCCCAGCCACATCTAGTCCAATAACTGCTGCGACCAATCATTGGTCTCAGCAGTCATACAGTAGAATGGCAAGTCACACCACACAGTAGTTACAGGACCGGGCCACCTCCAGTCTGGCAGGAACAGCAGAGCTGCAGACAGGTGAACTGGTTTTTAGTAAAAGTCTTATAGTATACATCTGACAACCTGCATAGTGAACTGTAATGTATGTTCACGTAGCCCCAGTGCATGCAGAAGTGGCCATAAAGCTGAAGATTACCTCCATTTCCCTAAGGTAAGTGTGAATCTCTTCCACATAGTCTGGAACTTCCTTACTACTGACGGTCTTTTCCTCTTCATCCACAATTGACATATCCATCGGGGAATCTTAAACACAGATGACAGCAGGTATGGTTAGAGTGAGTACATCTAACAGCATATGTACTGACATTAGCAGACAATGCGCCATGAATGCTCTATACAGGTTCTCCATAGCTGCAAAGATCTAATTAACCAAGGTACAGTAGAGCCTTGGGTGGAATTGCCCAGCCCTGAATTGACTTTAGTGGGCACACTTTGCCCCCTAACCTTCATCATAAATATCTACTCTTCTACCTGAATTGTTAACTACAATCCCTTCTGGCAGAATTTTTTTTTTTTTTTTTTTTTTTTTAACAGGTGAAACTGGAACTCCCCTAAGTGTACAGTTGCTCCATATTTACATAAAAATAAGTATTACAAGACCCTGGATGGAACCACCACCCCATCGTCCTACGATTCAGCGCTGTATAACAAGAGGGTGCTCCTATCTAATATGGCATAATCTTGTAACATTATGACCATTGGGGATTCCACATCAGGAACCTGTCACTGAGAACCCTTTAGCTCGGGGCAGAGAAAAACCTGATAAGCTTAGCAAGCGTTGTTTCCTCTCCTTTCCATGGGGGTGCTAACGACTACCACTGATCAGCAAGTGAGGGCATATCGTAAAAATACATCACGCCTTCATATCATGGGAAGAGGATCCAGCTGCAGGAACAGCTCAGAACCGAAGCAGCACTACAAACCCGAGGCCTCCTGCATGCTTCAAGCAGGACATGACCATAGCCAGAAGGGAATGGCCAACCAAGTCACCTCAAAACTGAGCTTCAATGCAGAACATTAGCATGAGCCTCTAAGAGCAACAGGGGTGTTACCTTTACATCTAGAGGCTCTGCTCTCTCTACAACTGCCACGCCTCTGCACTTTGACAGGACCAGGCAGTAAAAGTGTCATACATAGCCCTGTGCAGAGTGTAGAGCCTTTAGGTGTAATGGTAACACCCTCATTGCTCCTAGAAGCTAATTTGCATATATTAAGATATTTCTCAGCAATGCAGGCACATATGAACATGGGACCAACACAGATGCCTTCAGGTGCCAAGCACACATGTAAGGCTACTTTCACACTTGCGTTTCCAGGATCCGTTTGCGAGATCCGTCACAGGCTCTCACAAACTGTCCTGAACTGATCAGTTTTGTCCTCATGCATTCTGAATGGAAAAGAAACCGTTCAGAATGCATCAGTTTTGCTTCAGTTCAGACTCCATTCCGTTTTGGAGGCGGACACTAAAACGCTGCTTGCTGCGTTCTGGTGTCCGCATGAAGAAACTGATGCAAACGGATCCGTCATGACTCACAATGTAAGTCAATGGTGACGGATCCATTTTGTCTGACACTAGAAAACGGATCCGTCCTCTATTGACTTTCAGTGGAGTTCATGACGGATCCGTCTTTGCTATATAAAAGATAATACAACCGGATCCGTTCAGAACGGATGCAGATGGTTGTATTATCATGACGGATCCGTTTGTGAGAGCCTGGACGGATCCTGCAAACGCAAGTATGAAAGTAGCCTAAACACTACCCTTGTCTATAGACGTGCAGTTCCTAGAAAGTCCAGCACATGAGGGACGCAGAACATATCATGAATGGGAAGTCATTAAGCAGCTTTTTCCCCAGAATTTGATAGATGAGGATAAACTACCTGAACTTACCAAAGCTAACATTCCCTGGCATCGCTATAGGTGCCAGGGGTTGTCGCTGGCCAAGAGAAATGACTACCGAGTTCAGCTGTTTCAGGTGCTCGTCGTGCACAGGCTTCTTCGACACAGCCTGCTTCTTGTGGTTCGCACAGTCCGGTTCATCAACATGAATGGTAAAGGAAGACTGTTTCCCAGCCGCCTTCCCTGCCGGGATTCTGCCATAGTTCTCATCATTGAGGCCAAGGGGGTTACTCGCAGCAAGGATCTGGAAGATAAGAGCATAGGTATATCAGAACACCATCTCAGAAGGAGTGACCTGAGTAGAATACTAGAGCTACAGTAAAGACTGTCAAAGTCTAGAGTGAATTTATGCCATGCACAGGTCATAAGAGGAAATCCTGCACATTAGGCCTCAATAACTCAAAAAATGTCAGCAAATCACAATAATCCAGGCGGGGTGACACCTTATGGACGTCAGGCTCCACATTTAGCACATTAGATTGTTAAAGAAATCCTAAAGCGTTTGTTTTTCGGCTGCATTCCAGAGTCAAGCGCAGCAGGAATGTAGATCTGCAGGACGACATAGGGCCCAACACCCACCACCGACTATAGAAGGGAACTAGGAGCCACTGAACTGTACAGATAGAAATATGACAATGGAAAGAAATCCAGTGCCCTCTGCCAATTGCCTACCAGCAACTACTACTCTCAGCATGCTCTGAAGCCATGTGGCTCAGTGCATGCTAGTCCCTGTAGTGCCTCAGCTTGTATGGACACATGTCCCATAGTTCTACACTGTTCTGCAGACCTCATCTGTACTTTCAGAAGTGGGGGCTACAGATAATAAATCCAGCATATCATGTATATGCTAGAGGAGCAATGGGCAGCAGAGGACAATGCCATGCAGTGCCATGCGTGGAGGTGCTGCCCCCTTCCTGAGAGGTGGCGGAATAGGAAATGTATTGATCACCATTGGCGGGATCTGGATTATTACAGATATAATAGAGATTTAACCCCATCCCGCCTGCAGCCGTGCACCCCCCAGCAGATTAGGTAAGGGCAGGAGCAGATGGCTGGGAGGGACAAAAGTTATAATGGGGTCACCGCAATCAGAGCCCACGGCCGCCCCCCACACATACAGCTCCACATACCGGTGCCTGCTGTTTGCCTCCTCTGCTTGGGGCCCGCTGCCCCCGGTTCTCCTGCAGCACCCCCAGCACGGTGCGGCCTGGCGGAGCATGCTGGCCGGTAAGCTGCTTCCTAGGCTGGACGTTCTCCTGGTTCTCATCTCGCAGCACGAATTGCGACATCTTGCCCGCCGATCCGGTAACTAATACTCAAGCACGGGGAAGGACTATGGTGGGTGCTCCAATGCACGACCCCCGTCCTCCTGCCCGGGGACAAAAAAAAAAATCAATCGTCCAAGGGTCTGCAGTCCACAGGGCTAACCAGGGTGCACAGTCCTATCACCGGTGCCTAACCGTGCCCGGTACCGCACCACTGCCTGTCCGCCTCCGGCCTATGCCCGCCACTATTACTAAACCCACAATTCCTGTGCGCTGCAGATAGACACAGCTCTCTCAGTTCAAGTAGCCCGCGACTATTGAAATCTACCAATCAGAGCCTAGCGCGGGCATACGTCACTGCACGTACGGCGGCGCGGAGGGACAAAAAGGCTGGAGGGAGAGACTGCAATCAGCTGTGTGTGACGTCATAGGCGCTCTTTCAGCTGCTGTCGGTGATACGTGTGCATGGGGTGAACAGAAGCTCCCCACGTCTTTGTTCATGAGAAGGCTCCAGCTTTGGTCCGTATCCATAGTCGTGCATTTTAGGCACCTTTGAAATGAAAACAGCCCAGACACATGAAAAAATACACAATATTAAATAATGGTTTTCATTAAACTTACAGGCATAAAATATGATCAATTTTAGGGCTCATGCACACCAACGTATTTTCTTTCCCCATCCCTTTTTTTTTTTTTTTTTTTGGAGGACTGTATGCGGAACCATTCATTTCATTACGGGCAAGGATAGGACTGTTCTATTAGGAGCCAGCTGTTCCTTTCCGCAAAATACAGAATGCACACGGACATCATCTTTATTTTTTTAATTTTTTTTGCGGACTGCACAACACATAAGGTCGTGTTCATGAGCCCTTAGGCTTGGTTCACATTTCTGTGTCTATTTGACGTCCATGGAAAATCTGTTTTTCAGATGATGTATGCGAAGGATCTGTGTTTGGTCCGTGTGTCATCTGTATTCTACAGATGCTGCTAGGCTACAAATTTCCAGAGCATTTCCTATCAGTGGTCAGTGTAAAACGGACCAAACACAGATGCTGTCCCTCTTGTATTAGTGGTTTTTCACAGACCCATAGACTTCAATGGGCGTGATTGGTTCGCATCACAGACCAAAGTAGTGCATGTTTCCTTTATTTTTCCACTGACACACGTCAGGAGAAATCCAATGATGTGTGAACAAAAACATTAAAATTAGTGGGTACATGTGCTGTCCATGCAAAATCCAGATAGCACACGTCCATGAAAAACAGAACTAGGTCTTTATCAAGATGTCCATGAATCATGGATGTGTACTGTCAGTGTTCTTCACATAATGGAAGCGGTCATTAGCATGCGGGAGGCACGGGAAGGTGAGAACAGCGCCGCACTGGCTGTACTCACTTTCCCTGGTCTTCTTCTGGCCCTGCTAAGTGTCCTGACACGTACAGTGTTAGGACGTAGTGCACGTAGGCGCGCACTATGACCTGACGCTGTGCGCTGTCACATCACAGTACAGCTTGGCGGGGAGAAGACCAGGGAGGGTAAGTGAACCTGCAGCGCAGCGGCGGCGCCGTCTGGAGCTGGAGAGGTAAGTTTATTTTTTATTTATTTTAAAAGTCTGATTCGGGCTGATCTGAGGCTGGGGAGGGTCTGATGGTGGCTGACCTGAGGCTGAAGGGGCTGATGGTGGCTGATCTCAGGCTGGGGGGAGCCGATAGCAGTCTGATCTGAGGCTGGTGGGCCTGATCTGAGGCTATAGAGGGTTTGAGGGGTCTAATCTGAGGTTGGGAGGTCTGATGGTGGTGTGATCTTAGGCTGATGTAGGCTGGGGGGTCTGATAGGAGGCTGATGGAAGTGGGGGGCAGATCTAAGGCTGAGAAAGGGACAAAGGTAGGGACAGTGCCAGGGAGAGTGGAAGCTGGGTGAACCCCCTCTCTGGACTCCCCTGGGATGAGCTTGGCTACCATTAATGCCAAATAAAGAACTAAATATATAACATTGTCAATTTAAAGGGGTTGTCCAGGTTCAGAGCTGAACCCAGACATACCCTTAATTTCACCCAGGCAGCCTGCCTGAGAAGAGCATCGGAGCATTTTAAAACGGCCAGGGCAGCGCTAAAGTCGGCCCATCAGAGCCGATGAGGTCACTGAACACACTGCCGGGCGGAAGCCTCTGCCTGGCAGTCTGTTATTGTAAAGAAAAGAGCCCTTACCCTGCGCGATCCAGTGCAGGATCGGAGGTTAGCCATCACAGGTCTATCCGATAATATAATAAGTATGGAAATTCAATGATAAGTTATGTGTACCATACAGTCACTGCATGCATATTACATATCCAGTGCAAACAATGTAGAGGATAACAACCAGGAAGGATGACACACAGAGGCAAAAACGGACACAAGGACCAAACATGGATCCTTCACGGACATCTTCGTGGATGAAACATGGACACATTTTTTTCACGGACTTGGAAATATGAACGAGGCCTAAGATTTACCCATGGAAAAAGCCAAGGTGAAACATGTATGGAGTTAGGCCTCATTCACATGGTGTCCAATAGACATCATTGACTTTTTCACAGTGTGGACCCATTCACATCAGCAGGTCCATGATCCGCATGTTACAGCAAAAGATCGGACATGTGGAAGGCTGTTCCTCTGCCTGATACTGCCGTTCACTGCTGGAGATACCCTATTGATTTATATTGGGATCCAGTTAATTTCCGTGCTGGGTTTCGTCCAGATAATAAACGACGCATGCATTGGTTTTTGTCCGACCAAAACCTGTCACTCATGCTGGAAACTGGCAGTGTCCCATTAAAGCCAATGGGGTCTGGTGATGAACGGTAATATACAGCTATACTGGATATAGTGAACTATGGCAGGTTGTTCCTTTGCCTGCTGGATCAGGTAAACAGAGATGTGAAACTAGCCTAAGGCCTCTATAACACGTCAGTGAATCATGGATGTGAGCTGTCTATGATCTCCATGGACCGCTCACGTATCAATTGTCTTACAACAGTGGTTTTCCACAGACTGTGGGTCTTTGGTGATAACACAGAGGCATGCTCTATTTTGTCTGTGATTATGGATCGCACATTAAAGTCTATGGGTCAGTGAAAAATGTGGACACAACATGGATGCCATCTGTGTCTAGTCCATGGTTTTTACAGATCGTTGCTAGGAGATGCTCTGGAAATGAATTTTTATCCTGGCAGCGTCTGTGGAATACAGATGACACACAGTGGGTAAAAAAACGGACACACAAACCAAATATCCTTCATAAACATCTTCACGGATGTCATCACGGACATGGACATGAAGTCCAGGAAATCCCAGTCCCCGCAATCAGTACGTATCTCATATCAGCATACTGTACGTGTGTGTTAATATCTGAGACACAGTTTACAAGCTGTATTTCCAGTATAGTTCAGATCTGGTTCTCCTTTATGTACCAGTATTAAAGGGGTGGTGCCTAAAGGGTCCGACTGCTGGGACAGCCACTGATCTTGAGAATGGTGGTCCCACATTCTGGTCCTGGCGGGAGTGCAGCTCCATTCATTCTCCATGGCATTGCTGGAAATACCTGAGCACTGTACTCGGCTATCTTTGGCAGTCCCATAGAGAATGAATGGAGAGGAAGGGCGCATGCTCAGCCAACGTGCCGAGAGGTGGCCGGACTAAAACTACGACATGGGGACAGAGCATAGTTCCGGCCACAGACTTGCACTAGCTAGTGTGAAAGTAGTCTAACTAGAGCAATAATTCTTATATTGTGAGATGGAAAAGGGTCTGTCCCTCTATGACCTCCCTGACACCAGAAGTGGCTGAAAGAGAAGAAATCTCAGACTGTCAATAAGTCGTCTTGTCTATGGCTGGTTTTAGTTACCTAGGGCCCTCACATAATGTAAACCGGTATGCAGGATTTAACTATTTACATGCATCATTCAAGTCCACTCTGAACATTAGGAAATCACAACAGCAGCTGCTCTTGACACGTAGGCAATGAAGCCAAATGGATCAATGCAAAAGCCACATTCACAAAGGAATTCTCAACCAAGACAATAAAGGTAAGTGAGATTTGTATTTGTCAGGTAGGTGCTAGTAGCAGTTTTTATGGTACAGTAGTGTTAGAGTTTTTTATTGAATACTGAACCTACCTTTGGACACATTTCAGCAGATGACCATCAGGTTATGGGGGTGAACCAGACATTCATGAAGGACTATCTTTGATTTCTGCATCAGTGCAGATGTATTAAGGATATCTATGGACCAATGACAGCTGAAGGATAGCATAATTAGATATATTGCAATCAGCAGGGGTGGACTGGTAACCTAAAGTAGACCTGGAAAAAACTAAACATGGCCCAATTTTGTAGGTGAGACCAAACTGACAGAATGAGGAAATAAATCAAGTAGGTAGGGCTACCATTACCAAATAACATATTGTGGCACAAAATACTGCCACAGCAGAACCAAATACCACAGTGTAGCACAAAATACCTCCCCAGATGCAGCCCCTCTGTGGTAGCCAGCAGCAGCTGCCACTGTCTGTCTTCCACCTCTAGTTCACTCTAATTAAGATATGGAGTTAGGGCCTGATGAGGTGAGATGCAGGCCACAGCACTGAGCTAGCCTTACTTCAGCATGCTGCCTGGTCATTCAGGAGAACACCAATTACATCCTGTGATGTGTCCTGTAATATAGACGTTCTGTCATCTTCTTCATTCAAACCAGACTGCCACGATGACTTCACAAGTCTTTGTAGAGTTTGTTACACAGGCATTTTAGATTCCTCACTTTTCCATCATCCTCCCCACTCAACACAAAGTCCCCATCTTGTTGCCCCAACAGTGTAATGTTGGTGCTACCCCAATACTACCTTTATAAGCACCTCTATCTATAATAATGTCCACTATGGTTGTCCCCATTAATAATAATGCCCTTAGTATTAAGAATGCCCCAAATGGTGCCCCCAGTAATAATGCCTCCTCAACCAATAATGCCCTTATAGTGCCCTCAGTAATATCATATAGTGCCAGCAGTAATGCCCCCACTGGGAACTTAAAGTTGTCCTGGAAAAAAAAAAGTGAACCCAATGATGTAGGTGGGTCTAAATTGAAAGACGGTGGGACAACACAATAAGGCCAATATAAGCTGACAGGGTCAGTAATACCATAGTGCAGCACACAATACCATCGCACAGAGCCAAAAAACAAAATGCAGCACAAAGTACCTCCCCAGAAGCAGTCCTTCTGTGGTGGCCATCAGTAGCTGCCATGTTCTGTCCTCCTCCTCCTCCAATTGTTCATGATTAAGATATGGAGCATGGGGCCTAGGAGCTGAGATGTGGGTCACAACACCAAACCAGTATTACCTTCAGTATGTTGGCTGGACTGGCTCTAATAATAATCCCTATAGTTCCCCCAGTAGTATGTACCCAGCTATCAGCAGTGAAGAGGGCTTGGGTGGCCCTATGGGGCATTAACCCACAGGGAAAATTCCCTGTAGGGTCTATCGCCAGTGCCCCCACTAATTCCCTCTATGGTCCTTTAGTAGGCAGGTAAAAAAAATCTAATACCTTGGTCCAATTCCCCGCCATCTGTGGAGCAGGGAGCCGGCCTCCTGCAGTCTGAGATGCCTGCATTCCAGCGCAGAAGGTAGCAATGAGGACAGCAATACACTTGAATCCAGATGGGCACCTGTGGCCGCTGGCTGTGTAGATAAGTACCTATCACTCCCATTGTTAATTGATGCTGTCAGCTTCAGTGTGTTATGTACCTGTGAGGGGTGCTCAGGCAGCCCACTGGGATTCATCCCATTAGGGTCTATGGCCAGGTCACACCTGCCACAACATTAAAACAGCGACAGGTGAAGTGAAGAACATTATCTTGTGATAGTAACAGAAGTGCTTATCAAGAGGTGAGATATATAAGAGCAAATTAAAAGTCTTCAAATTGAAGTTAAAGTATTGCAGGAAAGTGGCCAAGTGTAAGGATCTGAGCTACTTTGTTGTGGGCCAAATTGTGATGGCTAAACAGCATCACCAAAACAGCAGGTTTTTGCAATGTTCTCAGTATGGGCTACCAAAAGTTGTTCAAGGAAGGATAGGACCAACGATGGGGTCTTGGGCACCCAAAACTCATTAAAGTGTGTGGGGAGAAAAGCCCACAGATTAGCTACTCTGGTACAAAGTGCTCAAAATGTCAATGCTGCCTTTGATAGAAAGGTACTCTGTGTTTTGGGTGATGAGATGCCACCAGGATGTACTATGAGAAGAAAGCCAATAGAGACAGTGTGATGCTCCAGGCAACGTTCTGCTAGGAAACCTTGGAATTGGCATTCATGTAGATGTTACCACCTAAACACTAATCATTGTGCAGACCAAGTACACTCCTTGATGGATACGGTATTCCCTAATGGCAGTGGCCTCTTTGAACACAATAACGTGACCTGTGGAACAAAGCGGATGTGGATCTGCAGTGTCACTTGAACAGGTTTGGCTTAGGGCTACTCCTACGGGTGTTCTTTAAAGGGGTTTTCCAGGAATTAAGAAAATGAAAATACTTAAATATTACGTTATTATAAATATATTCCCAATATATTGTTATGGCTCATTTTGGCTAGGGAGCAATCATCAGGGGAAACAAGATGGCCGCTGCCCTATTAGTACACACAGAACCTATCCTAATCACACAGGACAGGTTACTTCACAACACTGGGCTACAGAGCTGCCTCATCCTCCTCAGTACAGTTTAATATTATCGTCAGCTAAATCTCTATATGAATGGAGTTCATGAGGAGACATAAAGTACAGAGAGGAGATGAGGCTATGGCTAATGAGTATCAGCACTTGTATGCAGTCTCCATTACCACAGTCTGTCCTGTCCATCCTCTCTGTACTTCATATCTCCCCATGAACTCCATTACTACAGTGATACTACGGCTGAAGATCTTATCAGCTGTATTCAGGATCATAATATCTGACAAGTAGAGCAGAGAGGAGGATGAGGCAGCTCTTTAGCTCAGTGATCTGAAGTAACTTAACCTGCTGTATGATTAGGACAGGTTTTGTGTGTACTAATAGGACGGCGGCCATTTTATTTCTCCTAATGATTGCTCCCCAGACAAAATGTGCCATTATACCTAATACAAGGTATTTGGACATTTATTTAGAATACATTTTCTTAACTTCCTCTATACAGGACTTCACTGCATGGGAACCACCAGGCCGCCATCTCTTGGAGTAGTCTTTGTTTAAGTTATTGCTGACCAACTGGGGTTAAGAGACACTGATGTGAAGCACCGTGGCATCAGGCAAAACTGTAGTCAGAGACAGGTTGAGGTCAGGCCAGGCAGCTCAGGCCGGCACTTAGTCCCATCTTGCCCAAGGAAACCCTTTAAGGCCCCTGTGCATATTATTAAACTATTGTCAGCCCTAGGGGAGCGGTTTATTCACAAGGTGAAAAGTTTATATAGAGGGGCTAGAGCAATGATTAATATAGGAGGACTGGTCTCGAGTGAGTTTGTGCTAGAACGTGGGACCAGGCAAGGCTGTCCCCTCTCCCCATTGCTCTTTGCCCTTAGTATAGAGCCATTGGCGATATCATTGAGACAACATCCACTTATAGTGGGCTTTGGGTCTCGGGGAGACAGGGACAGAGTATCCCTTTATGCAGACGACTTATTGTTATATCTGTAAGATCCATCGCTCGCTCTGCCGGCAGTAATGCAGTCCATTAAAGAGTATGGTGCCCTGTTAGGCTTAGCCATTAACTGGCAGACGTCAGTCCTGTTGCCACTGGGGGGTATAACACCTGTAGTGAACTGTGGGGTAAAAATATTAGGTGAAGAGGAACATTTCAGGTATTTAGGGTTTAATGTGTCAAATAAGATAGAGGAGTATAATAGTATTAATATGAAGGAAGTTATAAGCATAATGGAGAAAAAAGAGTCAACGTGGAATCGACTCCAGATCACTAAAGCGGATAAGTTGGTTTTGATAAAAACGGTCTTATTACCAAAACTGTTGTTTTTGTTTGGGGGTACACCGATTTGGGTGGAGGAACACTTATTTAACCCCTTAAGGCCGAAGCTACTTTTACACTTAATGACGAAGCCACATTTTTAAAATCTGCCATGTGTCACTTTATCAATTCATAACTTTGGGATTCTTTCACCGATTCGACTGATTCCAAGATTGTTTTTTCGTGACACATTGTACTCCATGACAGTGGTAAATTTGAGTCAATATAAATCACCTTTATTTATAAAAAAAATCCTAAATTTACAGAAAATTTGGAAAAATTTGTAATTTTCAAACTTTGAATTTCTCTGCTATTAAGGCAGATAGTGATCCCTCACAAAATAGTTATTACTTTACATGTCCCATATGTCTACTTTATGTTGCCATCATTTTGTAGATGTAATTTTATTTTTTGGGGATGTTAGAAGGCTTAGAATTTTAGAATCAATTCTTAAATTTTTTTAGAAATTTTCCAAAACCATTTTTTTAAGCACCAGTTCAGTTCTGAAGTCACTTTGTGGGGCTAACATAATAGAAACCACCATAAATGACCCCATTTTAGAAACTACACCCCTCAAGGTTTTCAAAACTAATTTTACAAACTGTGTTAACCCTTTATGTATTCCACAAGAATTAAAGGAAAATGTAGATGACATTTCAAAATTTCACTTTTTTGCAGATTTTCCATTTTAATCCATTTTTTCCTGTAACAAATCAAGGGTTAATAGCAAAAAAAACCTCAAAAATTATTACCCTGATTCTGCGATTTACAGAAACACCCCGCATGTGATTGTAAACTACTGTATGGGCGCATGGCCAAGCGCAGAAGGAAAGGTGCGCCAGATGGTTTTTGGAGGGCGGATTTTGCTGGACTGGTTTTGAGACACCATGTCCCATTTGAAGCCCCCCCCCGATGCACCCCTACAGTAGAAACAACCAAAAAGTGCCCATATTTTGGAAACTAAGGGATAAGGTGACAGTGTTATTAATACTATTTTGGGGAACATATGATTTTTGATCACTTTATATTACACTTTTTGTTAGGCAAGGTAAACAAAAATGGCTGTTCTGGCTGTTTTTTTTGTTTGTTTTTTTTTTTACTGTGTTCACCTGAGGGGTTAACTAATGTGATATTTTTGTAGAGCAGGTTGTTACGAACGTGGCAGTACCTAACATGTATAGTTTTTTTTTTTAATTTAAGTTTTACACAATAATATCATTTTTGAAACAAAAAAAATCATGTTTTAGTGTCTCCATTGTGAGAGCTGTAGTTTTTTTTATTTTTTGGGCAATTGTCTCAGGTAGGGGCTCATTTTTTGCGGGAAGAGGTGACGGTTAGATTGGTACTATTTTGGGGGGCATATGCCTTTTTGATCGCTTGGTATTACACTTTTTGTGATGTAAAGTGACAAAAAATGGCTTTTTTGACCCTGTTTTTATTTTATTTTTTTTACTGTGTTCACCTGAGGGGTTAACTCATGTGATATTTTTGTAGAGCAGGTTGTTACAGACGTGGCGATACCTAACATGTATAGTTTTTTTAATTTATTTAAGTTTTACACAATAATTTCATTTTTGAAACAAAAAAAATCCATGTTTTAGTGTCTCCATTGTGAGAGCTGTAGTTTTTTTTATTTTTTGGGCGATTGTCTCAGGTAGGGGCTCATTTTTTGCGGGAAGAGGTGACGGTTAGATTGGTACTATTTTGAGGGGCATACGCCTTTTTGATCGCTTGCTATTACACTTTTTGTGATGTAAAGTGACAAAAATAGCTTTTTTGAACCTGTTTTTATTTTTATTTTTTTACGGTGTTGGGACATGTGATATTTTTGTAGAGCAGGTTGTTACGAATGTGGCGATACCTAACATGCTTGGGGTATTTTTTATCTTTTTTTACTAATTTCAAATTTGAGTTTTGGGGGAAAAAGGGATTTTTTTAACACTTTTTTTTACACTTTTTTTTTTTTTTTTTACACTTTTTTTTACACTTTCTTAGACTCAGACCCACTTGGTTCTTGAAGATCCAGTGGGTCTGATTGTTCTATAATACACTACAGTACACTGTATAGTTACTGCAGTGCATTTTCACTCTTGCTAAGCCTTGTCAGGCTCCTGCCTTTAGCAGGAGCCTGATGAGGCTTAGCTTATACCATGGCAACCGAGACGCTTCTGAAAGCGTCTGGTTGCCATGGTAACCATCGGGACGCTGCCACAGCAGAGCAGCGTCCCGATGGAAGGGAGAGGGAGCTTCCTCCCTCTCATCTGGCCACACCATCGGCGCTGCCAGCGCCCGATGGGAGAGGGAGGGAGCTCCCTCCCTGTTAACCCCTTCCATACAGCGGTCCCTACGGACCGCGGCATGGAAGGGGTTAAACTGCTGACATCGGTGCCAGCACCGATGTCAGCAGTTTCAAGCAGAGTATCAGCTGTATGCTGTATGCTGTATGCTGATACTCTGCTTGAAAACGCTCGGCCATCCTGAAATATTATTGCGGGCGGCACTCTCGCCGCAGCCGCCCGCACATCGCCCGCCCGCTATATCTCCCCCCCACCCACCCAAACGGCCATCAGAGAAAACAGTGGGGTGGGGGGGGGATATATATATATATATTATATTGTTAATTTTTTTTTATTTTAATTTTACTGTTTATTGCAGCTACGATCGCTGCGATTGGCTAGTCTGAACAGACTAGCCAATCACAGCGATCGCTAGCCCGGGACCGCCCCCATTGGTCCCGGGCTGGTTAGCTGAGACCCCTGGCTGTAAGTAACAGCCGGGGTCTCAGCACTGTCACCATGTCATCAGACATGGTGACAGTTTAATGCCATGATGGCTTATCCCGTCATGGGGCGGCAAGCGGCTCCTGCCCATGACGGGATAAGCCGTCATTCGGCGTTAAGGGGTTAAGAAAATAAGAATTATTATAAATTTTTTGGTTTGGGGGAGGAAGCACGTTAGATTACGACAGGAGTGTCTGTTTGTAAGTATTAAAATAGGGGGTCTCTCTCTCCCAGATATTAGGAATTACTTTTTGGCATCCCAGGTTTATCATTTGGCCAACTGGAAGAGCAATGACTTTATGATGTATCTTTTGTCCAATGTAAGGCCTTATTCACACGTCAGTGTTTTGGTCAGTGATTTCCATCAGTGATTGTGAGCCAGAACCAGGATTGGAGCCTCCACAGACATAAGGTATAAGGGAAAGATCTGCTCCTTTTCTGTGTTTAGAGCCGAACCTGGTTTTGGCTCAAAATCACTGATGGAAATCACTGACCGAACACTGACGTGTGAATGAGGCCTAAGGGGGAGGTTCCAGGATGTATTTCAACTCCTGGAATCTGGTCAATTAGAAAAAGAGAGATGGTGGAAGTATCCTCTGGTGAGAACTTATGTAAAGATGTGGGAGGAACTGAAAAAAGTAACAAACCAGGAGGACATTCTGGATTTTTCCCCAGTATGTTATAATGTTAAAATACACCAGTTGGCACGAATGGGAAACCTGAACAGCTTAATAAAGAAGGAGGTGGTAGAGCTGGGTAAGATAATCCAGAATGGCCATATGGTGGGTTGGGAACAATTTAGGAACGAGCTGGGGGTCCCGGAGTCCTCCTGGTATGATTATTGGAGATTGAAGTATTCTTGTGAGGGAATTTTTGGAAAAGATGGAAAGAAAATAAACGAACCTATGGTGCTAATTAAGACGTTGAGGGAAGGTAACATCAAGAGAAAAGAAACATCGAAAATATACAGTATGATTAGAGAGAATGTAAACGTCCACTTTAAATGTCAAGAAAAATGGAATAGGGAGATGGAGGGGATTGAGGAGAGCCAATGGAAGACAATCTATGGGAACATAAACAAAGTCTCAGACTCTGGGAACCATCGCATGGTCCAATTCAATATTGTCCATAGGTTGTATTATACCCCCTCCTTCCTGAAAAAAATTGGTCGTTGGAGGGAATCGGAGTGTCCAAGATGTTCTAGTATAGATGCGGAACTAGCCCATATGTTATGGTCATGTAATCAGTTAAGTAAGTACTGGGAGGCAGTAGGGGAAGGTATCTGTCGGATAGTTGGTCTTAAATTTACAATGTCTCCGAGCTTGGTTATCCTAGGCAATGACAGTGGATTAAGATTGGGGGAAAAAAAGTCAAAAGATAATTCTAAGATCTTTGTTTATTGCTAAACTAGTGATAGTCAGAAATTGGCTCTCCTCAAAACCCCCAGAGGAATGTGAATGGAAGAATGTATTATTTTGTTATGAAGGGATTAAGGTTTAAATTATAGTTTTTTTATTTTTTTTTTTCTTCCCTCCTCTCTCCGTCCAGCAATGGGGTGGGGGGGTAGGTAGGGTATTAGGTAGAAAATAATAAATGTCACCAAATTGTAATTTGTACGGTTTAAATGTAACTTGTTAAGTTTTTGGAATAAAGTAAATTTAAAGCAAAAAAAAAAACAAACTATTGTCAGCCGAACCCGTGATCGGTCAACAATCGAAATTTCCCGATATATGATGTCTGGGGAGAGAATGATTGAGTTTGTTGAATTTTAACTCCAGATCCGTTTGTTCTTCTGGAAATTAGGTATCTTCCAGATTTTTCCCTAATGTAAACACCTTGCCGCACTGCCAATCCAAGAGTGAGAAGAGATAACTGCTGGCCAGCTCGGCCAACAGCTAATGAAAGCATGCAGGCATCTTTACTCATCTTTAAAGGCTGCTTTCACACTGTCAGTGTTTGGTCAGTCACAATCCAAAACCAAGTACAGGTCAAAAACAAAGACTAGGTGCAAATCTTACAAGTATACCTTATTTCTGTGTCAAGGCTTCACTCCTGGTTTTTGCTCAAAATTACCAATGGAAATTACTGATCAAACGCTGATTGTGTGAAAGTGGAAAAAAATAAGTTGTGCAAATGAGTTAATGAATCTAACATTTACATTACAGTACTGTATTTAACATAACCTACACAGGGGGGCGAGTGAATTCAGATTCTGACATAGCAGCTGAAATGTTTTACACCTTTAATGCCTAACCCTATATGAAGAAAGTACAGTATATTGGACTGTCAGTCATAGCAGCACGGTCACAAAAACAACAGTAAGAGATTCTGCTGTTAATATACGGGCTAACAACACATAATGATGTTTAGTGCAGTCAACCCATCCTTCAGACAATACATTATTTTAATATGGCTTTGAGAGGAGGGTAGTTTTTACATTATAGAAAGTTTGACAAAACCTGTCAGTTATTTTTGAACATTTCTAACATATTTCAGCAAATCAGATGTTCCAGAACTGTTATAACATGGGGAATGCAAGTAGTTACCACAACAGACGTGTCTGGAGAGCTGTAAGGTCCTACAGTGTGTGTTCATTCAGTAAAGAGGAATGGCGGACTCAGGACGAGGCCTCATTCAGACAGCCATAGTGTTTTGTGGATTCGCAAAACAGATACCGGCCATGTGCAGTCCGCAATTTACCGCAACCATAATAGAAAATCCCTATTCTTGTCCACAATAGGACATGCTTTATCCTTTCTGCAGAGCTGCGGAACGGAACCACGGATGCGGACAGCACACGGTATGCTGTCTGCATCTTTTGTGGCCCCATTTTTGCGGAACGGGTGCGGACCCGATCATACGGCCTTCTGAATGGGCCCTAACAGATGTTAGATATTTGTTGTCAGAACTAGTCATCAAAGCTTGGTATTTGAGATACAAGTCTGATATGTACACAGGCAGTTTTACCACAATGCAGTGTTCAGCCATGCAGCTTTAAGGCTACTTTCACACTAGCGTTTTTTTAATTCCGGTATTGAGTTCCGTCATAGGGGCTCAATACCGGAATAAAACGCTTCAGTTTTGTCCCCATTTATTGTCAATGGGGACAAAACTGAACTGAAGACAACGGAATGCTCCTAAAAGCATTCCGTTCCGTCTTCAGACCCGAGAGCAAACCGCAGCATGCGGTCCAGGCATCCGCACCAAGACGGATCCGTCATGACCCCCAATGAAAGTCAATGGGGACGGATCCGCCTGGTGTGACCACAATGGTAAACGGATCCGTCACCTGCACACATACATACACACACACAGACATATACACATACAAATACACATACATACTTACATGCTCCCGTCAGGTCTCCACAGCGCAGGAGGAGCAGGACGGCGCTCAAATAGGACGATTCCCCACAGCGCCCAGCAGAGGGCTCTGTGGGGAATCGTCCTATGTGCACGCCATCCTCCTCCTGTACTGTGCTGCGCGGAGCTGCCGGGAGCATGTAAGTATGTATGTATGTGTCTGTGTGTGTTTGTGTGTATGTACTGTGACATGTGTGGGCCCGGAGAGCGGTTCCGGGCCCACCCATGTTCCTGCGGCAGCACGGATCCGGCGGCACCCTTCATTTGCCGGATCCGTGCTGCCACTAGTGTGAAAGAGGCTTTACTGGTAAGGGTATGTTTGCATCTGCAACAGCAGATCCAGCTGGCTGTTCTAGCAGAGAGACTATAATGGGTCCAGCAGTTATCCGGCTGCTTTATGGCATAAATGCTGGGTTTTGGCAAGATAAGAACCATTGCTTGCAACAGTTTATGACCAGCAGACATTTGTGCCGGATTAGGCATGCCACAGATGCGAACGTATCCTAAGGGCTGTTTCACACGATTGAGTCTATTCCAGAAATCACGCTCCATGTGTGAGTGTGATCCTCCATTCTGGACACCACTCATCTTGCAGGAGCACACGGCATTATCATGATTTATAAAGCTTCATTTACACGTCAGTGATTTCCATCAGTGATTGTGAGCCAAAAACAGGATTGGAGCCTTTTTGGCCTTTTCACATGTCAGCTTTTTGGTCAGTGATTTCCATGAATGAGGCTTAAGGCATTATGCTACAGTATGTGTCTCTGCTTGACCTTACAGATACAGGATCATACTGACAGCTTTATGTCACTATGATGCTGTAGAAATACAGTCAAGCAGAGGCACCCAGCATTATAAATCATGATAATTCCCTGCGCTCCTGCAAGTCCAGAAGGAGGATCAGGCTCACACATGGAGTGTGATTCCCGCAATAGACTCGCTCGTGTAAAACAACCCTAAAGCTCATGGTATCAATGTGCTTTACCTGCATCACAAAACTGCAGTTTGGGGTAAGCCTGCTTGCAGTTTTCAGCGATGTGGCACAAGACTTTGTGTATATGGGCCTTAGGCTATAGCCACACAAGGTGGATGTGGATTTTTCCTCTGCAGCTTTCACCCTCTGCATTTTTAAGGGTGAAATCTACGATGAAAGTCTGCATCATAAATTGAGATACTAAAGATTTAAAGGGTATTCCAGATATAACTAGTTATCCCCTATCCACATGATAGGGATAACTATCAGATCGGAGGAGGTCCTACCACTGGGACTCCCACCGCTGAGAATAGGAGGCCCGTATCCTGTGGAGGCCCCCTGAAATGGGCAGAACGGCTTGTCAAAAAAGGGAGTGCCGGAGATAGCAAGGACAGTGCTACCATCCACTTTGCTGGTACTGTAAAACCAGTATGCCAGTAAAGCCATTGAGCAAATCCACAGTGTAATAATTTGTGTGGACGTACCCGAACTGGTTATAGCTAGATTCACATAGCACAATTTTTATGTATCAGATCAGTGATCTGGAAAATTATTTGCAGTAGGTGAAATTTACACGTGTAAGGCCTCATGCACACAAATGTATTTTTGGTCCGTCTCTGATCCGAATTTTTTGCGGATTACACACGAACCCATTCCTTTCTATGAGTCTGCCAAAAAAAAACGGACAGCCGTGCCACAGATTAAAGAAACCGTCCTATTCTTGACCGCTTTATGGATAGAATAGGCTTTTTTTTTTTTACAGTGGGTCCAGTGAAAATTGCTGGAAGCATACAAACCTCATCCATATTTTGTAGATCTATGATTTGTGGACTGCAAATCGGATATGGTCGTGTGCAGGTGGCCTAACACTGTAAACTGATAATCATTATAATGCAGAGACAATTTGGAGTTTGTTGTAGCAACAAAAAGCTCCTGGGTCGTTACACACCAGCTAAGGAGTCCTGCATCCCTCACTGTAGCAACTAGAAGAAGCTTCTCTTCAGAACAAGAATAATAGACGGGGGAGGGGAGGGAAGCCCAATGTTTTTGTTCCATTATTTCAGTTCATTATAGGGTCTGGTTTATAATCCTTCACGATACTTAGCATAACCAAGCTCCTCACTAATCTAACCGTCGACCTGTTCAATGCCAACAGGCTTATACAGTAAAGGAGCATTTATTTTCAGGCACTAAAAAGTTTCATACAGATAATATAATAATCATGAAAGGAACACAGTTAGAATAGACAAATGCCAGATGTAGCTAAAACATAACTAGGGCTGAATATATGATAACATACCTTGGTATAGTAGACAACTAAACTATAGCTAAATTATACGCTAAGGGGCACATTTATTAAGATCCGTTTTAGACGCTGGTCTTAATAAAGCCCCATAGCTGGCAGTGGTTACGCCGAAGTTATGAAGGTGTGCAGGCCTCTCCATAACTTTGGAGTATCCAGCACCAGTTCTAAATGTAAGGCAGCTTACATTTTAATTTGTCAGTGTTTTACCACGGTCCGTGGTTTTAGCACGGATGCATGTTTTATTTTGTCCGTGTTCACAGAACCATCACGCCCATTATAGTCTATGGGTCAGTGAAAACCACGGATAACATCAGTGTTTCATGGTTCATTAGAAAGAGATGTTTTGAAAATTATTTTTCAGCTTCAGTGTCCATGAAACACAGACACACAGATCCTTCATAGAGGCATCACTGACCACCTTTTCACAGATTTGAACACGGACGTGTGAATGAGGCTTAACACATCCGCACATTTTGAACCTTTTCATTATGGGAATCTGGCCATGTGATCTGAAGTCTGACACCTTGCTCTAATGTGTAAACAGGAACTTGGTCTCTCCCAAGTGGCTAACTTCCTATGAACTATAGGATGACATCATCATCAATCAGGTCCCTCCTGGCAGCTCTCAGGCCTCTCTTCTCCCTCCATGTTCCTCTGAATATACCTTTTTTCTGTTGTAGATGTAATGTATCTCCTATCCAAAGCACGAGGATTGCAGATATATAACAGGTGAGTGTATATGTAGCTGCAGTGACATAAACCTCCTGACTCACTCTGCCTGTACCACCTGTGTGTGCTGACTCTTCAGTGTAGTTCTATAGGATGTAGCTTCACACTGGTCTCCCTGCCACCTGCATGTAAGAGCTGACAGGGGAAAGAGAGATGACAGGGCAGACAGGCTCAATACGCTTCACATAAGAAAACACAGAGACCCCGCAGTGTTAAGGGATAGCAGCTGTGTCACTGATCTGTCAAGGCTGCTATTATACAGAGCAGTGCAGTGTGGTGAGACTCCACCCCCTCAGTCTCTGCAAGGCATAATGGGAAATGTAGGATTCATTAAGAAAACCATATCTGAGTGGAGAAAGAATCAAGATGACTGCCAACCCACAAATTGCACATTAAAAAAACAGGTATACACAGGAGCCTCTATCTTATTATTTAATAATGGGCTTTTCTGCACTATATATAGGCAAAGAAGTGCATCTCTAAGGCCCCTGTACACATCAGGCAATTATCGGGAATGATCCATCTGCCTGCTCGTCAGAGGAGGTGAGCGCTGCATTTACATGCAGCAATCACCTCTGTTGTATAGGGGCAAAGGATCACCACTCCCATCACTTGTCCCCATAGAGAATCATTGTTTCTGGGCAGCAGATCACTGTTTACATATGATGATCTGCTCCCCAAAAACGATTAGGCTAGGGCTACACGGCAGAAAAGTCGTGCAACATTTTTTATAATGATAGTCAATGGTGCCGCACAGTGACACGCTGTGACTGCAACATGATAGTCGCAAAAAATCCATCCAAATGTCGCAATGTAGTTGTACCCTTATTGTCGTGAGACACGTCACCCTGTAGCTCTAGCCTTATTTAGGTGCCCGAACCTGTGCTTGCTTGTTCATGGGGTGATTAGTGGCACCTTTACATAGGGCAATTATTGTTAAACAAGCATTCTTAGGAAGTACCTTCATAAGTGTCCCGATCATTGGCTGTGTAGATGGACACCACCATTCTCAGACCATAATAAGAATACAATTACAGATAAATAAGGGATTAGTATATCAGAGAGAAGAGGTCAGGTAGACAAAGCCAAATTAAAATTTTAGGTACAAATTAAATGGGTTTCCCAAGATTTTAATACTGATGACCTATCTTCAGGATAGGTCATCAGTTTTTGATTGGTGAGGGTCTGATGCCGGGGACCCCCATGATCAGCTGTTCGAGAAGGCATCGGGGCTCCAGTGAGCCTTCGGCAGCTTACCAAGCACAGTGACATACATTGTATGGGGGCTGTGCTTGTTATCATGCTCAGACCCATAGAAGTGAATTTGTGGAATGTGTGTGTGGGACATATCCTGAGGATAGGTCATCAGTATCAAAATCTTGGAAAACCCCTTTAACTATCTCCTCTGTTCGTTTTTGAAGGGGACTAAACACACAACTTGTCGTCACACAAACATTGAAGACTTGCACTATAAAAAATTGAAGGGAATCCCAAGACAGAATGTACTTAAAAATCTGAGAAGTTGAGCAAACTGGGCACTTGTACCATAAAACCCTGACATGTCAACTAAGAGTTAATTGCTCATGGCACAACCAGTGTCAGACTTAAATAAGGGGAGTACTCTGTTCCAGACAATGTAGATGATAGCTCCCATCTGATTAAAATACTAAAAGCCAAAGAAAAGAGCGTACACTACCCCCGATTTGTTAGTGCAAATACATGGTGTTGGTCCATTGATGCAACTGAGTTGTTAACTAATCTTTTAGCATTTACATTGGTTCCCATGCAAATCTGCAATCACTCCTCTTCCTGAGGTCTGTAAATAAACACTGAAAACACCACTCAGCCCTATCTTGTAAGTATTCAAACCATTCCTGCCATAAATAGCTGAATGCTTATGATAAAATGCCTATAGGATTTTATGATACTAGCTAAGGCCTCTTTCACATTAGCGGCAGCACGGATCCGGCAGGTGAAGGGTGCCGCCGGATCCGTGCTGCCACAGGGACATGTGTGGGGCCGGAACCGCGTTCCGGCCCCACACATGTCACACAGTACATACATACATACACACACACACAGACATATAAACATACATACCTACATGCTCCCGGCAGGTCTCCACAGCTCAGTACAGGAGGAGGACGGTGCGCACATAGGACGATTCCCCACAGCGCCCTCTGCTGGGCGCCAGGTGGAATCGTCCTATGTGTGCGCCGTCCTGCTCCTCCTGCGCTGTGGAGACCTGCCGGGAGCATGTAAGTATGTATGTGTATTTGTATGTGTATATGTCTGTGTATGTAGGTGTGTATGTGTCTGTCATGTTTGGTGTACTGTGGACGGATCCGTCATGAACTCCACTGAACGTCAATGGAGGACGGATCCGTTTACTGAGTGTGTCACACTGAACGGATCCGTCCCCATTGACTTTCTTTGGGGGTCATGACAGATCCGTCTTGGTGCAGATGCCTGGACCGGAGAGCAAACCGCAGCGGTTTTCTCTCCGGTCTGAAGACGGAACGGAATGCTTTTAGGAGCCTCCGTTGTCTTCAGTTTAGTTTTGTCCCCATTGACAATGAATGGGGACAAAACTGAAGCGTTTTATTCCGGTATTGAGCCCCTATGACGGAACTCAATACCGGAATTTAAAAACGCAAGTGTGAAAGTAGCCTAAAGCTGGCCACATACATTAGATAAATGCCAACCATCTGAGTTTATATCACATCATGTCTGAAGAACAGAAAAAAAAATAGAAACAAATAAAAAAAAAAAAAAAAACGGATCCTGAGCATCAGTTATGCACATTTGGCATCTCTTTTAGCCATTTCCATCCGAGATCCATTTTTTTAGATGGAAAAATTCTGCATGCAGGATAATGTGCATAACAGAAATGGCTAAAATGGATGCCCAATTCTTAAAATACAGGTTCCATTTTTTTTTAATTTTTTGGTTCTTCTGACAGATCAGAAGAATGAAAAAAATAAACAGTGATGTGAACTCAGCCTAAGGCTACGTTCACATATGAGCCATAAACTCCGGTACTCTGTTTCCAAATTGACTATAATGTGATTGGATGGTAATCCATCCTGCATGCAGAAAGCCGAAGGATCCACATCGAATCCCATTATAGTCAATGAGGATCCAGCAGTGCACAGCCATATCTGACTATACCAGACAGGCTAAACTCCGGACCTCCGGAGAGTACTGGAGTTTATTATGCATATGTCAATGTGAAAAACAGCCCTGTGACACATGGCATTTCCAGAACCATTTGCAGTCTATGGGGCTATTCACATGGCTTTTTTTTTTTTTTTTTTTTTTTTTTTTAACAGCCAGTGAATAGCAGCTGTCAAAAAATAAGACATGTCCTATTTTCGTCCGTTTTCGCAGCCAGACAGATCCCATTCCAATCAATGGGACCATTTTTAAAGGCCACTTAGACAGGAGTGCACCCGTCTTAACGGTAGTTAAAAACAGCTACACTAGTGTAATATGGACTTATAGGCCCCTTGCAGACGAGTGTGACACACGCACGTCTCCCGCATTGCGGGCCGTGTCCTGAACTCCTGGCACTGAACGGGATGGCATAGCATTATACTGAGTTATGATGCTATGTAATCCTTACAGTTCTGGAATGTGTTGGATAACACTGACATAATGCTGTTAGTGTTATCCAACGCATTCCAGAACTGTAAGGGTTCCATAGCATCATAACTCAGTATAATGCTATGTGACCCCGTTCAGTGCCAAGAGTTCAGGACACGGCCCGCGATGCGGGAGACGTGCGTGTGTCACGCTCGTCTGCAAGGGGCCATAGGGTTTTGAAAAAAAACCACCTCATCCACTTGAACGCGCAGACACACGTGACATCATGACGCTGGGGGTATCAGGTCCATCCAGCATAAACCGAGTGTCAGCACATTCAACTTGATGAGTTGGGGTTTTTTTTAACCCCTGAAAGGCATTTTAACCCATTTTCAACAGCTGTTCGACAGGTGCACTCTTGTCTATATGACTGTTAAAAATGGTCCCCATTGATATCAATGGAGTATGTCTGTTAAAAAAAAAAAAAAAAAAAACATCCATGTGAATAGCCCCATAGACTTTGATCGGTTCTTAAAATGGCCATGTGACCGCCGTTTTCCACTGTCGTGTGAATGTAGCCTTAGATGGCTGGCATTTATCTGGTGTATATGGCCAGCTTTAGCCAGTACAATATAATCCCACAGGTATCATTGTGGCTGCTTTCTGTTCAATTCGGGGGTCCCGTTCTGGAGATCAAACCGATACACCATCAATGTCCCAGATGGGCCAACCCGTTAATAAAGCCTGTGTCTACTTCAAATGAAATGAAATTTCACAAATAAATTAGACAACATCCAAAGAAGTTAGGAGCTAGATAAAAAAATTATACATTTTAATTACCATAAGTGCAATAAATAAAGTGGTGAAACACAAAAACAGCATTTAAGGTAGTGCTCTGAATAACAACTGATGTAGGACTAATGTAACATGTAACTGTGAAAATAAAAGTGTCCTGCAATTCTAATAAGACTCTAGTTGTGGGATCATAGAACATTGTACTGTATGACAAGAACTCTGAAGGCTGTAAACTTAGAGGGGTTGTGGCAACTTATCACCTATCCGCCCCAACTTCTCAAGATAGATGGGTGTACCCCCAATAAGTTTCAAACTTGGAATAACACCTTAAAGAGGACCTTTCACGGGTCCGGACATTATAATATAACTAGTGGATTCTGTGGGGCATACTTATGGCATATTACAGAGCTTACTATTTTCTGTATGCGCTGCTCCGTTCACCCGCTGTGCCCCCTGTTCACTTTTCCCGCCTGGTATGTAAGTTCATACTATCGGAACAGGTAGGAGGAGACGGCCATGTTTCTCAGGGGGCGTCTCCTTCTCCCTGGCTGTGAGCTGTCCAGTCACAACAGAGAGCGTCACAGCCAGGGAGAAGGAGATGCCCCTTGTTCCTCCCTGTTCTGATGGTATGAATTTACATACCAGGTGGGAAAAGTGAACGGGGGGCACAGCGGGCGAATGGAGCAGTGCATCCAGAAAATAGTAAGCACTGCAATATGCCATTATAATGTCTGGACCCGTGAAAGGTCCTCTTTAAAAGGGCAGAATTATGAAAACTGTTTAATAGAAAAACGGTCTTTGCTGTCCATATCAACCAATCATAACACAGCTTACAATTTTCAAAAGCACTATGAAAAATAAAAGCTGTGCTGTGATTGGTTGCTATAGGCAACAAAGACAGTGTTTCTTTTAGACAGTTTCATAAATCTCCTCTAAGTTGTCCTATGAATACGGTACTAAGAAGAGCCTGAATTGTTACTGAAAGTCCCCGACAACCGTGCTTCTCAGCTCTAACACATTGGTCCACATGGGACTCTAAACCTTTGTACTGTTAATTATGCACAAGTCAACAGCACATACAGAAAGGTCCTAACATAATAATAGTCACTTCCAGGTGTTAATAAACTAACAGAACAACGACATCATATGGTATCTCTATAATAAATACTGTACATAATCGATATATATAACAGTCCACTGCTACAAACTATTCATTGAGTATCAAAAAATGTCATCAGGGCGCTCTGGTCATAATTATCCAATATCTCCAACAAGAGAGGCACTTTGGATTTGACGTTCGTGCCTTTGAATTTGAACTTGTCAATGAAGAGGTCTGTTATCATACCTACAAAAAAAAAAAAAAACACACACAGTTAAATAAATGTATACCCCAGACCATCCTATTTCAGGTCATCTGTAACCATATGTATATGAATAAAGCCCTGAAGCTTCTTTTACTCACAAATTATGTTAAAAGAAGCCTTTTAGTGAACACAGCAGGTAAATATGAATCAGAACATTCAAAAAATGTTGTTTTTTTAATGTAAATAGTAAAGGTAATCTTCTCACTGATCACTGTATTAGGAAGTTACCCACTCCCTTTTGGTCTTCACCTATATCATGTGACCGGCACCCTGACTTTCCAACTGGCACAGCGAGGACATTTATTATTGTAGCATAAAAACGTTGCAAATTATTATGCATGCTATTGTTGCACAATAACGTATGACTTCTCAATTGTCTCGTCACTTTTTTAAAGTGGCAAGAAAAGTGGGTGGGGCTTAGCGGGAGCAGATGTGACCCCCGAGACCCACCGGATTTACTATCATGCACACCAGAAACTGGAGTAAATAATAGCTCATTGCTGGCATAGATTTGGAAGTCTGGGGCATGGACTGCCTGGAACTAGGGCTGGGCGATTTTGCCAAAAAATAAAATGGAGGAAAACCCAATGGAGGATTTTCAATTTGAATCTTAAATTATTTTCTTTATATTATTTTTTTTGGCATAATAGCCCAGCCCTACTTAGGGGTCCCTAAGTAGTGCTGGGTGCTTATGGCAAAAAAAAGAATCTCTACTTTATGGACAATTATCAATTATAATCTCAATTAATTTTTTTTTTCTGGCACTAACCATTTTTATTTTTCTGTCAAGGGTGCACTGTATATTGGGAGTGTCCTGTATATAGAGCGGTGCACTGTAAATAGGGTGGCATCCAATGTCTTTAAGGGGAGGGAAGCAGTTGCAAGGTGGGAAAGGCATAGAAGCAAGGGGGTGGGGAGCAAAGTGCCCCCTTGTTGAGCAGGTCTGAAAAAAGTATAGAAACTCTAGATGTGCCACACTGTGGCAGTTTGCGTCACTTTTTGTAGACAGATCTTTGGTATGGACATGTTAGTAAACTGCGTCAGTTCAGGAGTCAGCATATCGGTCACATGACACAGCTGAGGACCAGAAGGGTGCTGATAACTACAGCCACTAATAAAAAGATTTTGGAGGTTACAGACTCCCTTTAACAATTTACTACTTCATATAAAATTCACTTTCTACAAAACCTAAAGATTAGGCTTTACTCTGGCAAATAGTTTCAAATTAATTACGACCTTTATGTGGATTGAATACATTTATACAGGAGACTATTTTAATTCTAGCACTGGTGTTGTATTAATTGGGTAATCTGCATTTCCATTAGATCTCCATCCTTACTGACAAGGCCCACTGTAAGAAAGACCTGAAACCGTCAGTAAGGATTGCGAAGGTGCAGCTGCTAATGAGCTTCCTGAAGACACATACTTGCCATGCAAATGAGCGGGTGACACACTTATGGTTTTACTCATAGATCACTCATCCGTATACAGATTGCTAAAAATACTTGTGCCTTTTTTAGAATACAGATAAAAAGGATAAAATTCTGACAATTTATTGTGCTTTTACTGCATTGTCCTCACTAGTGTATTTCCTGGTATACCAAGCATACCATGGTATAACAAATACAAATCTTCCTAATCTCAGCAAATAGTAACAACACTATATTGTAGTGAGTGATTTACATGGAGTTGTAGGTAGGGTGGGTATAGTAGGGTGTTTTTTTTTTCTAGTATGATGCATGAAGTTAGTGTTGTGCAGAGCAACAAGTGACCGCAGAGAGGAAATCATAATTTTCTAATATTGAGCAGTAGTTATTTGCCATATATATACTTGGAAACTTTCATTTGAGGGATAAAAAGAGCAATAAAATGATTCCTATTTACACCATAAAAAATGACAAACATAAAAATGTCCTAAAATTAGCATTCTAGAACCAGTTCACTGATGTTAGCTATATTTTGTACAGATGTTTTTCCAAAAGTTTTGTACAACCATTTTCCAAAGTGGCAAGAAAGCTTTTCAACAGTGGGTCGTTTTTTAAAAGTCTCAGAGAGGGGAAAAACAAACAAACCAAGCCATACTCACCACCAGTCTCTGCTTCCTGGTCCCTCTAGACACACAGAAAATGACTGCTCAGCCAACCACTGGCAGAGATGGGTCACTGCTGCCATTTCCTGTGTGTCAAGAGGTATCAGGAAGCAGAGACCTGAGGAGGATCTGAATGGGGAAAGTGGGGCACCATTTAAGGGTTTATCTAATCCTAAAAATGCCTCCCAAAATGCTGGGGCCCCTCCTATAGATAATACTTAACACGCTCCACGGCTCCCGGGTCACTCTAGATCAGTGCAAGGCCACTGCATCTCCCCATTGTGCAAATAAAAATATCTGCCAACCAGGGGCGCAGCTAATTGTAGGCTGCCACTGTAACTAGCCTCCCTAGTATCACGTTGCATCTCCACACGACAGGGTTATGCAGTAGCGGCTGTGCAGGGATCCGGAGTGAACAGGGTGCAGTGGAGTGGGTTAAGTATGATCTATAGGAGGGGCCCAGGCATTGTGGGGGCATTTTTTTAGAAATGGATAACCCCTTTAAAGGTGAGTTTTCCTACTTATTTTTTTACTCAAGAAGAAAAGGGAATGATTGGATATGTAGTTCCTAGAATTTGAGTCTTGTGCAAGGAGCAAAGGTCAAAATAAAATCCATGTAGAATGCTTACCTCATGATAAAATGGCAAAATAAATCTACAAAAAAGGCTACAGTGGCAGTTATGGCATAAACGGAAAAGACAATGTTACTTGAAAACCCATTAAATATGTTAGCCCTCATGAAAGGTTTATAAAATGAACTTTTCCTTTTATTTGGAGCTAGCATAGACAGCAACTCTAGTCATAGGGGAAAACATCTTTGACAGCAACTCTAGTCATAGGGGAAAACATCTTTGAAAATGGACAGCGCTGATCTGGGTCTAGAAAAGCTCAGCAGCTCATGTTATACACCAGGTTTCTAGTATTCAGTCATACACAGCGTTTACACGAGTGAAAAGGCAGACGTTCAAAGGAATCACTAGAATTAGGCTTTTATCAGGAGTATTCCCCAACAAACTTGAGCCACCAACTCAAAAAAAAACAAACAAACAAAAAAAAACCAACAGTCTTTGTGACCTTCTGTATAGGAAAGCGCAGTAGACTACGGTGTATGTCAAACGGACAATCTTTTGGCACAGGCTGGAAGCTTGGGGCCTAAGGACACATTTGGCACAAGCACTGGCAGCTTTTCTGGCAAGTTGAACATGTAGCAGAAACAAGATGAGAAAAGAGCCTTAGTCTACCCCTATTATTATGCCAAGCATGGACTTAAAACATTAAGAGAGTGAACAGGAAAAACTCACCATAAAGCCTTTCAAGATGTGCTGGCTGCTTCTTGTATTCCTCCTGGAGCTTGTCAGCCTCCTCCAGAATACAGCGATACTCTGGGATCAGAAAATCTGTGTTGCCTTCATGAACTTGAAGCTCCTTCCAGAAGAAAAGTAAAATTCACATTAGTCATTAAATTCTACACTGATTTACAATCACAGCCCTAGAGTCTCCATAATTTATCACATGGCTGGAACATTCCTGAAACCGCTTACATGTCTTTTGGAGGGCAGACAAATCTACAGTCATGGCCAAAAGTTTTGAGAATGACACAAATATTATATTTTCACATGATCTGCTGCCCTCTGGTTTTTATGTGTGTTTGTCAGATGTTTTTATCACATACAGAAATATAATTACAATCATATTATGAGTAACAAAAGCTTATATTGATAGTTAGAATGAGTTAATGCAGCAAGTCAATATTTGCAGTGTTGACCCTTCTTCTTCAGGACCTCTGCAATTCTCCCTGGCATGCTCTCAATCAACTTCTGGACCAAATCCTGACTGATAGCAGTCCATTCTTGCACAATCAATGCTTGCATTTTGTCAGAATTTGTAGGTTTTTGTTTGTCCACCCGTCTCTTTATGATTGACCACAAGTTCTCAATGGGATTAAGATCTGGGGAGTTTCCAGGCCATGGACTCAAAATCTCTATGTTTTGTTCCCTGAGCCATTTAGTTATCACCTTTGCTTTATGGCAAGGTGCTCCATCATGCTGGAAAAGGCATTGTTGATCGCCAAACTGCTCTTGGACGGTTGGAAGAAGTTGCTCTCGGAGGACATTCTGGTACCATTCTTTATTCATGGCTGTGTTTTTAGGCAAGACTGTGAGAGAGCTGATTCCCTTGGCTGAGAAGCAACCCCACACATGAATGGTTTCAGGATGCTTTACAGTTGGCATGAGACAAGACTGGTGGTAGCGCTCACCTCGTCTTCTCCGAATAAGCTGTTTTCCAGATGTCCCAAACAATCGAAAAGGGGATTCATCAGAGAAAATGACTTTACCCCAGTCCTCAGCAGTCCACTCCCTGTACCTTTTGCAGAATATCAGTCTGTCCCTGATGTTTTTTCTGGAGAGAAGTGGCTTCTTTGCTGCCCTCCTTGAGACCAGGCCTTGCTCCAAGAGTCTCCGCCTCACAGTGCGTGCAGATGCTCTCACACCTGCCTGCTGCCATTCCTGAGCAAGCTCTGCACTGCTGGTAGCCCGATCCCGCAGCTGAAACACTTTTAAAAGATGGTCCTGGCGCTTGCTGGTCTTTCTTGGGCGCCCTGGAGCCTTTTTGGCAACAATGGAACCTCTCTCCTTGAAGTTCTTGATGATGCGATAGATTGTTGACTGAGGTGCAATCTTTCTAGCTGCGATACTCTTCCCTGTTAGGCCATTTTTGTGCAGTGCAATGATGACTGCACGTGTTTCTTTAGAGATAACCATGGTTAACAGAAGAGAAACAATGATGCCAAGCACCAGCCTCCTTTTAAAGTGTCCAGTGGTGTCATTCTTACTTAATCATGACAGATTGATCTCCAGCCCTGTCTTCATCAACACCCACACCTGTGTTAATGGAGCAATCACTGAAACGATGTTAGCTGGTCCTTTTAAGGCAGGGCTGCAATGATGTTGAAATGTGTTTTGGGGGATAAAGTTCATTTTCTAGGGAAATATTGACTTTGCAAGTAATTGCTGTTAAGCTGATCACTCTTTATAACATTCTGGAGTATATGCAAATTGCCATTATAAAAACTGAAGCAGTAGATTTTGTAAAAATTAATATTTGTATCATTCTCAAAACTTTTGGCCATGACTGTACATATACTCTGCACATATGATATGTTAAGCGCAGAATTTCTCTTAATAAAAAACAAAATGGTGTTCAAGAGTGGACATCGTGAAATATGATAAGCATGTCCAAGACAAATCATATATCCAGTTGGTATTTTTCAAATAATGCAGAAATGCAATGGTATTAAAAAAAAAAAAAAAAAAAAAAAAATCTATGAAAAAGTTTTCCCGATAAAAAAATTCATCATAACTGGACCACAATACTGTGAATGGAACAACATGACTCACAGGATTGTCACACTGTGCAACAAGGTCATATGCTGTTTCTCAGGAACCTATCTAGCCTATCTTCTAAGATACAGGGGACACCCCACTTGCCAAGTTGTCTAGACTAAGGTTGTCTTTACAAATATTCCTTGGCAATCATTATGCAAAAAAAAAAAAAAAAAAAAAAACAACGCAGACACTTAGCTTATCAGTTTGTACAGGAGCAACCAGAAGAAGCCAACAGAAGATAAACCATAAACCAATAGAAAAACTCTACATCGGCCAGAACCATGAATAGTGGGATCTATCCCAAAAAGGAGGAAAACAAATGGGAGCTGTGTATCCTAATGAACATAGGAAGAGTCACAGAATAAACCATGGGATGTTCCAAAGTTCCAAAGTCCTGGGGGTAAGGCTGTCTGCAGAACCCAGCAACTGGGATGCATCTGCTAATGCCAAGGGGGCATGCCATAAAAAATGGAGAGACAGCGGTCTGACATACCACAACAGCCTCCTGGACCCTGCATGGAAGGAAGGAGGATGAGTCAGACCGGCTAAAGAAGGCTGAGGCCAAGAGATCTGGGTGGAGAATGAATAGAACTCAGATCATGCCCCAGGCCAACTGAAAGCCAAACAGCCTGCCCCCACAGTTACCTGTCGAATGGAAGGGACCAAATGAAAAGACCACCAACCAGAGAAAGGACTGTAGAAGAAATTCCAAAAAACAGCCCCAAGAGGACATCAGTCACTATCAGGGTAAGTTGTGGTCCAAAAGGTACCCTGCGGACATATACATCAAAGAAAGACTTATGCAACGCTGCTGAAAAGGGATGAGCCTGCATACTAGAGGAAAAGGTGCAGATGAGTTTTGATGGTCATGACAGGAATAATCTGCAAAACCTTGAGTTCAAGGGAGGTAGATGAAGGCCCACTTGAAGATTGGAGACCTCAGAAAAGCCAGACCTAATAAGCCTATATTTGCAGAAGTGAGCCAACATTGTTCTCCAAAGGCTTGGACCTGAACTGTGTGAAATATTTTCGAGGTATGTAAAAAAAAAAAAAAAACTTGCTGCTGGGCTCAGGTAAGTCTATGACCCAGGAACAGGACTGAGACACCTCCTTCACGGAGATTCCATCAAGGGATAGTGGATGATGGTGAATGGGGAACAAAATAACTGTGCAGGCTGTGGTGGGACAACTGCTGGACTGTCAGGTGAGGCCATCCAAGAAAATGGGCAGAGAAAAGCACCCTTAGTGCTGTGTGATATGACTATTGTTATGATGGCCTGTATACAGAGATGTCGGATTAGCCTCTCAGCAGGAAAACAGCCAGATAGACAGCCATATACACAGTGAGGAAATGGGAGCAGAAAGGAGCCTGGATAGCATCCTGGAACTACCGTATTTTTCGCCCTATAAGACGCATTTTCATTTTTCTTCCCCCAAAAGTGGGGGGGTAAAATGTCTCTGCGTCTTATGGGGAGAATGCTAATGAGCGCTTCCAATAAGGAAGCGCTCATTAGCACAGGAGGACAAGGAAGCTGTGAAGACTCTGTACTCACCGCTTCCTGGTCCTCCGTTCGTCTGTCGGCTGTGCTGTGCAGGGCTGCGCACAGCGTGAGGGCGCTCTGTGAACTCATGCTGTGCGCGCCAGTTCACAGCACAGCCGACAGCAGGAGGAAGCAGAGCGAGGGCAGTGAGGAGCGGCGGCGTCCAGGAGCAGGAGAGGTAAGTGGCTTTTTTATTTTATGTGTTCTGTGGCTGGAGCATGGGGGCTAACACAGGAGGCATGGGGGCTGACATAAGAGGCACTGAGGGCTGACATAAGAGGCACTGAGGGCTGACATAAGAGGCACTGAGGGCTCACATAAGAGGTACTGGGGGCTGAAATTGGAGGCAGTCTGATTGGGGGTATTCTTATTGGGGTCTAATCTGAGGTCTTATTGGAGTCTTATTAACATTGGGGGTCTGATTGGGGCTGTGAGCTAAGGTCTGATGAAAAATATTTTTTTCTTATTGTCCTCCTCTAAAACCTAGGTGCGTCTTAAGGGCTGGTGCGTCTTATAGGGTGAAAAATACAGTAGGTGGTATCGATCTAGTATATTACTTAGCAAGACAAATACTCTGCAATGTCCTCGTGGCTCAGTCATAGAAAAGGAGAACAGGCAACACACAATCCACACAGAACCTGATTCTAGCCTGCTAGCTTACAACATTAAACAAAAGAAAAACACTGACTGTTGTTAATGGCAAATATGGTAGACAGAGTGACTAGGATGGTATAGGAAACCACATATAATGGGCTATAGTGGGGGGCTGGAGACTGAGGACAGCAAAGCTGACATCAGAAACTATGCTATACAATGGATGAGCTACTGTGCTAGCTATCTCACCTAATGAAGGAGAGTAGTGACAGGTGGAT